>JAQJVL010003609.1:0-27500 GCA_035578905.1 Stictocephala bisonia | reverse complement strand
TAAAAACATAGTTTTAGAACAGGTTTGTTTAGATGTAATTTAGTTTATATCTCTTGAGACAAAATTTAGCAAATAATATTGACTCGGGAGGGGAACCAGTGATTAACGACTTCGTATGCGCATTTAAAAACTGTAACTTCACTTTAAGAACTGTGACTGAACTTGATATCGTACGACATGTGACTGCTCTCTGGAGAGGGTTTCGATGACGTTTCTGCAGACGTTCTCAAACAAAATCTGTTCATACTAGCCCGTCCTTTATTATATCTAGTTAATTTAAGTATTTTGTCTGGCAAGTTTCCTAATAGTTTAAAGTTAGCAAAAGGTTTTCCATTACCTAAAGCAAATAATTATACAGATAAAAATAACTTCCGTCCCATATCCCTGTTAAGCGTCTTCTCTAAAATCTTGGAGCGTATAGTAAAGGAGCAACTCATGTCTTATCTATATCAAAATAAATTATTAGCAGAGTTTCAATATGGGTTCAGATGTGATAAAACCATAGATAATGTGTTGTTTGATATTTCTAGAGATTCAAATAGTTCTATTTATAATGGGAACCGTTCAATGCTAATATTTCTAGACTTAGCCAAAGCATTTGACTCAGTTGACAGAAGTAAGTTGTTGACTAAGCTCGAACTTATTGGAATTCGTGGTAACGCTCTCGCGTGGTTTCGTAGTTATCACACTGATAGGCTACAATATGTGTCCTTATGTGGGGTTGATAGTGACCCCATTAATGTAAAATATGGTGTGGTCCAGGGTAGTACTCTTGGCCCGGTATTGTTCTTAATATATGTCAATAATATTAGTAACGTCAATTTAAATGGAAAACTATATTTGTTTGCGGATGACACCCTCATTTTTGTTCAGGGGGATAGTTGGGCAGAAGTTCAAAGGAGTGTACGATTTTGTACGACTTGGGAACTCTGAAAAAATGGTTTGATCAGAATGTTTTATCACTTAATACATCAAAAACTAAATTTATGCCTATTTCTTTAAGAAATATTCATAATTACACTCTTGAAAATCTTGTAATTCATAATTGTGGTGATTTTTTCAACAGGACAGTTTGTGTAAGTCCATTGAAAAAGTAGTGTTTTATAAATACTTAGGCGTAATATTTGATGCCCAATTAAGATGGTCTCAGCATGTTGAATTTCTAACAAAAAAATCTGTAGATACTTTTTTGCTTTTAGACAGATTAGTGAGATCTTAGACAAGTCTGAAATCAAATAAGCCTATTATAGTTATATACAGTCACTTCTTTCCTTCGGTATTATTTCTTGGGGAGGTGTGAGTTGTTTTGTGCTCCAACCACTATTTATAGCTCAACAGAGAATTTTAAAAATAGCATTTAACAAAAGGTCTCGCTTTCCTAGTGAGGCACTCTTTAACAAAAGGTCTCGCTTTCCTAGTGAGGCACTCTTTAACAAAAGGTCTCGCTCTCCTAGTGAGGCACTCTTTAACAAAAGGTCTCGCTCTCCTAGTGAGGCACTCTTTAACAAAAGGTCTCGCTTTCCTAGTGAGGCACTCTTTAACAAAAGGTCTCGCTTTCCTAGTGAGGCACTCTTTAACAAAAGGTCTCGCTTTCCTAGTGAGGCACTCTTTAACAAAAGGTCTCGCTTTCCTAGTGAGGCACTCTTTAACAAAAGGTCTCGCTTTCCTAGTGAGGCACTCTTTAACAAAAGGTCTCGCTTTCCTAGTGAGGCACTCTTTAACAAAAGGTCTCGCTTTCCTAGTGAGGCACTCTTTAACAAAAGGTCTCGCTTTCCTAGTGAGGCACTCTTTAACAAAAGGTCTCGCTTTCCTAGTGAGGCACTCTTTAACAAAAGGTCTCGCTTTCCTAGTGAGACACTCTTTAACAAAAGGTCTCGCTTTCCTAGTCAGGCACTCTTTAACAAAAGGTCTCGCTTTCCTAGTGAGGCACTCTTTAACAAAAGGTCTCGCTTTCCTAGTGAGGCACTCTTTAACAAAAGGTCTCGCTTTCCTAGTGAGGCACTCTTTAACAAAAGGTCTCGCTTTCCTAGTGAGGCACTCTTTAACAAAAGGTCTCCCTTTCCTAGTGAGGCACTCTTTAACAAAAGGTCTCGCTTTCCTAGTGAGGCACTCTTTAACAAAAGGTCTCACTTTCCTAGTGAGGCACTCTTTAACCAAAGGTCTCGCTTTCCTAGTGAGGCACTCTTTAACAAAAGGTCTCGCTTTCCTAGTGAGGCACTCTTTAACAAAAGGTCTCGCTTTCCTAGTGAGGCACTCTTTAACAAAAGGTCTCGCTTTCCTAGTGAGGCACTCTTTAACAAAAGGTCTCGCTTTCCTAGTGAGGCACTCTTTAACAAAAGGTCTCGCTTTCCTAGTGAGGCACTCTTTAACAAAAGGTCTCGCTTTCCTAGTGAGGCACTCTTTAACAAAAGGTCTCACTTTCCTAGTGAGGCACTCTTTAACAAAAGGTCTCACTTTCCTAGTGAGGCACTATTTAACAAAAGGTCTCACTTTCCTAGTGAGGCACTCTTTCCTAGTGAGGCACTCTTTCCTAGTGAGGCACTCTTTCAAGAAATTTCAGTTTTAACAATACGTAAACTCTTCATTAAAACTCTTTAAAAATTGATATTTTTAAATTTTAATAACTTATTTTCTGATATTTCCCATTCTTATAATACAAGATATGCTCAGCGGATTGGTGTTAGTTCCTTACAGTTGAGATTGCACTATTCAACTACTAATCCTTACTATATATCAAATATCTTATACAGAAATATTAGCAATTATCATGAAGATTTTAAATTTAAAGATTCTCCTTCATTGTCAATTTTAAAGAAAAGAGTTAGAGAATGGCTTATTAAGTTAAGCATTTAAGAGGCAGAACAACTTATGTCTGCTGATTATCGGCGGACCTGACCTTTGGACAATACTGATTACTTTGTACAGAACTTCCTACACTCCAGCTTTATTTGTTGTCTTGTTGCGGCTGCACTGATAGTCTTATTCAGTCACTTCAATTACACCACAACTAAGTTTTAAGCCATATGTATTAAAATAATGTTTAGCTTTTGTCTCCTTGATTGTCTGACATGTCAAACTCATGGTTTTTATTATTTATGTTTTAAATTTCAACTCTGTTTTCCATTAATAATTAGTATAATTGATTTTTTTAATTATTGAAATAATTACTAGCAAGTTTATTTAAAAATTTGTTAATATGTTTTTAACGTTTTTGTGTTAATTCTTTATGACTGAGGCTACGCACAGGCTTTAATACCCATGTAGGCTTATTTCCTAGCACAATATTTCTTTTTAACTGTTTTATTTATTTTCTTATATGTATTATATTTATATTATTTTCGTGTATCAAATTGGAAATAAAAATATTCATTCATTCTTATATTACACCTTCATCAATCCTTCTTGCCACTTCCTCCGTAATTTCATTTAGCAAAGTTATGAATAACAGTAGTGACAGTAGCCTTACCTCAATCCGCTAATAATAGTAGTGACAGTAGCCTTACCTCAATCCGCTAATAATAGTAGTGACAGTAGCCTTACCTCAATCCGCTAATAATAGTAGTGACAGTAGCCTTACCTCAATCCGTTAATAATAGTAGTGACAGTAGCCTTACCTCAATCCGCTAATAATAGTAGTGACAGTAGCCTTACCTCAATCCGCTAATAATAGTAGTGACAGTAGCCTTACCTCAATCCGCTAATAATAGTAGTAGTGACAGTAGCCTTACCTCAATCCGTTAATAATAGTAGTGACAGTAGCCTTACCTCAATCCGCTAATAATAGTAGTGACAGTAGCCTTACCTCAATCCGTTAATAATAGTAGTGACAGTAGCCTTACCTCAATCCGCTAATAATAGTAGTGACAGTAGCCTTACCTCAATCCGTTAATAATAGTAGTGACAGTAGCCTTACCTCAATCCGTTAATAATAGTAGTGACAGTAGCCTTACCTCAATCCGCTAATAATAGTAGTGACAGTAGCCTTACCTCAATCCGTTAATAATAGTAGTGACAGTAGCCTTACCTCAATCCGCTAATAATAGTAGTGACAGTAGCCTTACCTCAATCCGTTAATAATAGTAGTGACAGTAGCCTTACCTCAATCCGCTAATAATAGTAGTGACAGTAGCCTTACCTCAATCCGTTAATAATAGTAGTGACAGTAGCCTTACCTCAATCCGTTAATAATAGTAGTGACAGTAGCCTTACCTCAATCCGTTAATAATAGTAGTGACAGTAGCCTTACCTCAATCCGCTAATCTGTTTCAGTCATCCAGATCGTTCTCGTCCCATTCTCACTATTATAATACACCTCTTTGACTTTTACTATCATGCTCCGCTCAACTCCTATTTCTTCCAATGCTTTTGACACTAGTTTCTTGTTTACATTGTCATAGGCTTATTCAATAACTACGAAAGACAACACCAAGTTCTAGCCATACTGAAAATAGACATTACATGTATACTATGCGGAAGACAAAGGTTGTTGGACATTTGCCATCATTACGGAAAAAATACCAATCACAACGTTTCTACTTGGTAAAACCCAAATTTTTTTCAAGATATATAAACTAAATTACATCGAAACAAACCTATTCTAAAACTATGTTTTTAAACTTATAAACTTATCTACATTAATTATCTACATTTTAACCTAGATCCTAGAATGGGGTACAACAAAATGAACTTCTGAAACGTCGTGATTGGTATTTTTCACGTAATGATGGCAAATGTCCAACAACCTTTGTCTTCCTCATATGTATAATGTATTATATTATGAGTTTAACCACCTTAATTGAATTTAAAAAGTAGTCCAGCTTCTTGATAGATACACTTAAACAGTGTTGCTGTTAAACAGAATTGCATTTGGAAGGTACCAAAGTAATGTTGACTGTGGAGTCAACAGCACCAGTTTTGCTTATTTATAGCTTGAAAATGACTTACTTACACTTAAAAAAGTTGTACCCTCCATTCACAGTATTCTGTTATATAAGGTTTGCAGTCCTGGTGTACAGCCATTTACTAGGAGCTGCGTTAATGATCATTTCACTGTCTATAAGAATAACACTCTTTTGAAGTCATAATTAGCATTTTATATTTTCAGCCACTCCAGGAGAAAAACCTCCTTCCAATGTGGGTAAAGAAGGCAAAACAAGTAAGTATTTCATTTAATTTCTGTGTATTTGTTTTATTCGTTAAGCCCTGAGGAATTCATTGCCTGTTTTTTTTCAATAAATGTTACTCTTTTTAATGTTCAAAACTCCAGGGGTTACACTAGGAGCAGTACAGCTTTGTGATAGATACACATAAATAGAAATACACACCCACAAATTTCTGATATTTCCCCCATGTTTAAGGCCTTATCATAAAAGAGAACAAATACTGTACTAACTAGAATCTACAGTTTCCGGTGACAACTGCGTCAAGGTACTATCTACAATATTTACAAGATGACCGTGCAATACCACTGTGCATGTATGGGTGGGCGGGTGGGTCAGTACCACTGTGCGTGTATGGGTGGGTGGGTGGGTCAATACCATTGTGCGTGTATGGGTGGGCGGGTGGGTCAATACCACTGTGCGTGTATGAGTGGGCGGGTGGGTCAGTACCACTGTGCGTGTATGGGTGGGCGGGTGTGTCAATACCACTGTACGTGTATAGGTGGGGGGTATGTCAATACCACTGTGCGTGTATGGGTGGGCCAGTGCCACTGTACGTGTATGGGTGGGCCAGTGCCACTGTGCGTGTATGGGTGGGCGGGTGGGTCAATACTACTGTACGTGTATAGGTGGGGGGGGGGTGTCAATACCACTGTACGTGTATGGGTGGGCGGGTGGGTACTTAACCACTGAGGATGCCACATCACAGTATGGGCGAAACGTCTGGTCATCTTGTAAATATTGTAGATAGTACCTTGACGCGGTTGTCACCGGAAACTGTAGATTCTAGTTATGACACCGGCCGCTTAAGCCTAAGTCCTAAAAATACTGTACTAGTTCATTTCTCTTATGAAGCCTCAAACGGTACTAATATCAAAACTTTGTGTGAATTTATGTTTATTTGTATCAATTTCTTCTTTTTAATCATAAAGGAGAGGCCGATCTCCTCCTTAACCTTACGATGCCCATTCCTCATAGACTATTGATCTGTGCGAGGAACTTATTCAGACAGAGTAAGGGGGTGAACCAGTACAGTGGAAGGTGAATATTACTGATAATTCTTTCAGTCTAGGCTGGATTCGAACCAGGGCTATCTCTAACCCAAGCTTAAAGTCCTGATGCCTTAGACTACTCGGCCACCAGCTCGCCCTATTAAGAAGCTGGACCGTTCGTCCTTTCTTAATACAAATCCTTATTTACAAATCTCTTCTAATAATAACCAACCCTATTTACTGTTTATTTTTAATAAATTTTTGCTCTTTTACGTTTTCTTAGCAACAAATAATATTAAAATGGGAATTCATTTGGTGTAATATAAAAATAAATATAAAAAAACCTCTGAATATACAACACAGTTCCTCATAAAATACAATTAAAATTGGATTTGAGATTGTTGTTCTTAAATTATTTCCGTTGATATAATTTATCTGTATATAAGGCAAACAATGGAAGCTGTGGCAAATGAAAACAAGATGAGTCCATAGTGGTCAGCCGCTGTGTATTAGTTTTATGAAATATTAAAATATTAGTAACAAATTATGAGCTAGGTAAAAAAATAGATTTTCATCTGCCATTTGAAAACCCTAATAAATGATAGCAAACATTTAATCACCAAAAAGGTTTAATTTTTAGAAACCTTTAATTTTATATGCAATATGATACAGGTTGATGTTGAAAAATGTTTAACACTTACATAGTAAAAAATTGTATTTAGTTTACCATTTCAAAACCAAATGAGCACAATAAAATAATAAACACAAAAAATGTTTAATTTTTAACAACCCTTAATTTGATATGCAACATGACTTATGCTACCTTTTGAAAATTTTTACTTATTCCCGTTTTTATTTTCTGTATATTTAACATTTTTTGTACTTGGGAAATGGAAAGTTAAATCCATGTGTTATTTTCTGTAATGTCATGTTGTAACATTTTGTACAGATTTGATATACTTCTAATAAACATAATAGTTTCAATAACAATTAATTAATATCACTGTATGTGTATGGGAGTGTGAGTGGGTTTACATATTTTATTTATTTATAAGGTTAACTTTAAAAATTATAGCGATTTACATTTTTGGCCTTTTTGCCCTTAGCGGTGAGAATAATTTAAAATTTTTTATAAAAAAAGAGGAATCAAAGACTTTAAAAACAGTGTCACACAATACACATTGCTATTTGAAAATTTCCCAAAACCGTTATTGGGGAATTGTTATGGTTTTTTAATCGTTCTACTCACCGTTTTTCACCACATTGAGTTTTCCTTGTAATTTATTGATATATGTCAATTATTTTTCTTGAGATGCTATTGGTTGCTGATGATTTATTACTATTTTTTTCTCTAGCCATCTTGTCAGTTTCTATTTGCAAGCTTTGTTTTGAATCAGGATAGGGAGAGTAGTTTTGTCAAGTAAAGCTTTACTTTTTGCAGCTCTAAAGCTGACCATTTGAATTGAGAATTATATATTTTTTTCCCCTTAAGTTGAGTCTCTAGAAGATCAGTTGAAACATTGTCTGTTGGCTGTAAATTCACCAAATTTGTTCCAGTCGATAATGTTTGAACTGTAAGTCAGCTTTGGTATAAACATTTTCAACTTTTCAACATTGATTTTATTTTATGTTTCCATTCATTGATAGTTTTTTCTTAATTTCTTTATGTGCTTGATTGTTTTTATGTGTTCATCAATTTCTTTTCTGCATGACCTTGACTCATCAGCTGTACCAAACTTGACTAATAACTGTCAGACCAGTTTAAGTTTGCAGGACAATAATGGTCTGCGTTGGAACTATTTTACTGGTTTTAACTGAATTATTTACAAATATATAATTCAGTTTTAGCAATTTAAAACTGGATATTTCGATAGTTTATATATTGTTGAAGTGTTTATACTGGTTTCAATCATGGTTAAGAATCAGTTAGTTCAAACCTCAATTTTAACACTTTACAAAGAACACACACTTTTTTTATAACTGTCAAACTTCTTTACTTAAAATTAACAGAACTGCAAGTTAAAAACCGGCTTTTTAAACAATTAAGGACTTGTAACACTATTGCTACTTTTAAAATATTTGTCATAACTTTGAAACACTTGAATATATTCCAATTTAGATAAAACTGTCACTTGAACTAAAACTCACTTTAAATTTAAGAGGCTCCATGATACATTTTTCATACAACTCTTAGAGGCATGGTTTATAGCAATTTATCAGGAGCTGTCTTTACCTTCCTTCAATGTCTATAAAAATACAAACATTCTTTCATAAGTTGTAATTAATTAGCATTTTATATTTTCAGCCAATTCAGGAATATCAAAACCTCCTTCCAGTGTGGGTGAAAAAAGCAAAGCCAGTAAGTATTTCATTTAAAATCTAGCATTTTATAGTACTAAACTTTAAAATAAAGTGTTCCTCTTAATTTTTAAGTATTGCCATAAATCCATTATTATGTTTTTGGTACTGTCCTAATTGGTTGTATTTAACAATAGATGGTAAAATAAATACTGCTTTTTTGTTTTACCACCAATCTAGTGTTTTTCAGTATGACCAGTTTCGAAGGATGTCCTTCATCTTCAGGTGCACTCCACTCTGGGCTTTCACTTTACATATTAAGTTCAAATTTCTTTACTTGACAGTTTAAACCCCCAACAGCAAATTTAGAGGGGGTTGGTGATTCATGGAGAGGGTGGAGTTGCCAACCTTACTTTACTGAACTATTTAAATTTAATTATCTACTGTATTTTCTATGTTGTATAATTTTGTCAAAATGTCATTACTTTGAAAAATGGTTTATTCATCTAATATCTGGAGAGGATCTTGTTTTATTGATTTACAAATTTCAAACTGTTCAAAAACATTAATTTTATTCCTTTTGATTTGTTTGTAGTTTCCATTGCATATATAATCGACATAGACTGTAGTAATTTATGATTTTTATCAAATATCTATTGTTATCTTGATTTTTTTTCAATTTAATTTAAGAATAGATTGGCTAAGATACAAGACAAAGGGCTTCCCATACCCAATCCATCTTGCTGAAAATATTTTTTCTTCATACTCAAAATAATTTTGTTCTAATACAACTGTAAGAAGATATTCATTAGTGAATCCATTTATTGTCACAAAAAAATGTTGAGGTTTAAATCTGTTTAATAATTTTAAAGGTTACTTGGCCACTAGGCATCGTCAGTTTCATGTCTAGTGGGTTGGTTAGAAAATTAAACTACTTAGAAGGAAATGTGTTGATAGTTACAGTAACAGTTTTTGAACATTTTTATAAGTTAAAATAACTTTTCACTATAACTTAAGTACACATTCTCCTAATAAAAGATTTTTGTGTATATAAAACTTGAAACTGTAATAGTAACTTCAGACTCAAGCTTTTTAAAGCATAGAGGGAATTTTGTTTTGCTAGTTGAACGGTTTTGTTTTTTTGAACTGTTGATCATGGTAACTTTATTTTAAATGTATCAGATTTAAGTATTTTAGGGAATTTGCTGATCTTCTTCATTGATTGATTGTATTGTTTAAAACTTGGAATGCTTTGTAACTACACTATAATAAGTAATTATATAATTTATATTTCAGAATGTTTGGAGTACTCCAAATATGCGATCAAAAAGGTGTATGATTCTCTAATAGAAGATTTTATTGATCAGAGTATGTGCCAAGAATCAGAAACTCTTATTGTGGGCGGCAACAATGCTAAGCCTAAAGAATTTCCACACCAAGTAAGTATAAAAAGTTTAGCAACAGCTTGAAACAAAAGCAATTTTTTTAGTCAGTTTGGAAAGTAAAGATTTCTGATACCTCTCTAAGGTGTGAAAATGTACTTTATCGTTAGAGACATGGAAAATTTTTGTTTAGTTTAAATATTGATTATATTTAAATGAACATTTTTAGCTTAAATGTGATTGCTGAAAGATTGAAATGCTTCAAAATTTAAGTTTTGTCCTTCAGGACAACCTGACAGCAGTCCCTTAAGAAAAAAGAGGTGTTATTTTTGATATGTTGCCATATAGTGGTTAATATAATTTTTTAAGTATAATGGCAATAGGATCATATTCGTCCACAGAACATGAATCCTTTGTGAAAATGGTTTCTGTGATTTTTCAAAGATAAAAACTAAAGAATTTCACTAATTATACTTCAAGAAACCTTTTTTTATTTGCAATGTTATGTTGGTACTGTGATTTTGGACACACTAAAGAAATAAAATTCTTATATAGTTATGAAATCCAAGTTACACAGAATTATTGTATCCATTTCATTTTCAACCTACACCAGGATGAACATGTTACTCCATACTTTGAGCAGCTAGATGTTTTGGAACTAAGAAATCTCAGTGAATATTATGTTGTAACTGTTTTTTTATATTTATGATATGTTTAACTGTTGCCTGAATTGAAGTTAATAAAAGCCTTTATTTATGTGGCGAAGTTAGAACTTTATTATCAAGTCAAAATTACCATATTTCCTCTCCAAAAAATATACTTTCTTGTCCCAAGTTAGTTTTTCTTATACTCTACTTCTACCAATTCCAAAAAATAGTTCTGCAATTTTTCATAAAATAATTAGTAGTCACTTCATGTTGTTTGAGGAATTTTCTTCCTGATCGAATGAAAATCTTTTGAAAACTGAGCCCATTTTGGAACAAAGGTCAGGGAGGTATAGTTGCCTGGACTGAAATAGTGGGGGGTTCAATAGAGCTGAGCAAGCTTGCATGAAGGCGAAGTATGTATGAATGATGGTTGTGAATGTACTCAATAGTCGAAGAAATATTCACTAGCTATGTATACATGCTTTAACAAAATTATTTTGTTTTTTTATTTATATTCATATTTGCAGTTGATGTTATTATATTCAAATATAAATATTCTGTGATTAAATGGTACAGAGGGCTAAATAGTCCTAACTTTGTCATATAAATAAAGGCTTTTATTCATTTCAATTGAAGCAACAGCTAGCTAAACATATCATAAATAATAAAAAAAAAAAAAAAAAAAAAAAAAAAAAAAAAAAAAAAAACATACAGCTTTATCAATAATGATTGGGAAATGTGTAACCTTAAAGAATACACATTTTACTGTCTACTGGAAGATCCCATTTTTTTGTTTTATTTTAAAGAAAATGGCCTATAATTAAAATAAAAGAGTTTCTTCTTTGTTATTATACAAAATGTTGCTCTACTATAATACAAAATGTCGTTTTTCAATAATAGAAAATGCCGTCCCCATAGCACAAAATGTTTTTTTTACTTTAGGCCTAATACAAAATGTGCTGTTCCTATCCTCAGTATTTGTGAACAGAAAAAAAGAAAAGAAACCTGACTGAAGAAGAAGAAAAAGAAAGAAGGCTGACTATTGAATCAAACTAATGAATGATTACCTTAATTTTCAAAACAAAAACATGACTGAAGTTTTTTGGATAAAAATAAAGAACTTTTGCAATCGGTATGATTTGAAAAACAATTTTCCTACACTTACAAACTACAGGGGACAATTTTTGAAAACTCACCTAGCAACGAGATAGGTTGAAAAACAATCCAAAGGGGGTCCAATAACCGCACACCACGCACACAACCACACTCATTCCGTGAAACGAGACAAAAAAACTGCTCCTTTGAAATAGGCAACAAAAGAGAGAACGAATCACACGAGTGGTGAGACCGTGGGTTTCAGCAACGTGACATCAGCAGAACTAATTAGAAAAGGCAAAAGACTTCACTATATAACCTTGGTCAAAGAAGGGGGAAAGAATCAAAAACTAAGTCGAATCAACCAATGCCAAAAGAGGATTTTTCCTAGGTATTCGGACTCAACCATCCCGATCAAGAAAATTATCTGGACATGTCAGAGAAATCCAAACTTGTCTTTACCTCATCAGCTTGTCCAATCTTATTAAATTCTCCTTCCCAAGCAAATGACCTTATTTATTTATTGCATTATCATTTTAAATTTTTCAGGAAAACTTTAAAATTTTGATTCAAAACTTTCTGAGCATATTTTATCTTTTTAGCTGGAATAGTTCTTTATATATTGAAATTTTTCTGTTGGCTTCAGAGAGTACTATTTTATTTATTTATTTAATCATTAAATGTAACCTAGACGTGGTTACAATGTGCACAAGTGAAATTTGAGCATGTATGAATATTTTGTCCTCAGGTTGCACTTGGTGCTGGACGTAAAGAAGACATTTACTGGATGGGTGGTGGAAGTCTCATTAGCGAGAGATTTGTACTTAGTGCTGAACATATCAATAAAATCAAATACGGAATCATGGCGTAAGTAAACATTTATTGGTGGGGTGGTAGAAGTCTCATCAGCGAGAGATTTGTACTTAGTGCTGCACATCTCAATCACTTAAAAGAGGGATTGTTGGGGTAAGTAAACTTTTTGTTGGGATGGTGAGAGTCTCATCAACGAGAGATTTGCACTTAGTGCTGCACATATCATTGAATAATGTGGAATAGTGGCAATCTTATTAAATAATGGGAATAATGATGTAAGTAAATATTTACTGGCGGGATGGTTGAAGTCTCATTAGCTAGAGATTTGTACTTAGTGCTGCACATCTCATTGAAATGGGAATAATGATGTAAGTAAATATTTACTGGCGGGATGGTTGAAGTCTCATTAGCTAGAGATTTGTACTTAGTGCTGCACATCTCATTGAATTGGGAATAATGATGTAAGTAAATATTTACTGGCGGGATGGTTGAAGTCTCATTAGCCAGAGATTTGTACTTAATGCTGCACATCTCATTGAAATGGGAATAATGACGTAAGTAAATATTTACTGGCGGGATGGTTGAAGTCTCATTAGCTAGAGATTTGTACTTAGTGCTGCACATCTCATTGAAATGGGAATAATGATGTAAGTAAATATTTACTGGCGGGATGGTTGAAGTCTCATTAGCCAGAGATTTGTACTTAATGCTGCACATCTCATTGAAATGGGAATAATGATGTAAGTAAATATTTACTGGCGGGATGGTTGAAGTCTCATTAGCTAGAGATTTGTACTTAGTGCTGCACATCTCATTGAAATAGGAATAATGATGTAAGTAAATATTTACTGGCGGGATGGTTGAAGTCTCATTAACTAGAGATTTGTACTTAGTGCTGCACATCTCATTGAAATGGGAATAATGATGTAAGTAAATATTTACTGGCGGGATTGTTGAAGTCTCATTAGCCAGAGATTTGTACTTAGTGCTGCACATCTCATATAAATGTGAATAATGACGTAAGTAAATATTTACTGGCGGGATTGTTGAAGTCTCATTAGCTAGAGATTTGTACTTAGTGCTGCACATCTCATTGAAATGGGAATAATGATGTAAGTAAATAATTACTGGCGGGATGGTTGAAGTCTCATTAGCCAGAGATTTATACTTAGTGCTGCACATCACATTGAAATGAGAATAATAATAATGGGAAAATATTAAAACCATCAAGTGACAGTTTTATGTCCTTTCAAATGCTAATTGGCTTCTTATCACTGATTTTTAAAACAATGTTATATTTTTGATTACTTTCTGTATAATAAGAATGTTAAAGCTATTGAAGCGATTGAACAGGATAAAGATTACAAATATGTTTGCTAGTTTCGTTTCGTAATGCTCGAAAATGTACATTGGTAAGTAGAACCTCATTATAGCGGACTTTGCTTATAGCTTTCCACTGCATAGCATACAGTCTGACAGACTTAGACCAATATCTTGGGGCTGACTTTACTTATAGCTTTCCACTGCATAACATACAGTCTGACAGACTTAGACCAATATCTTGGGGCTGACTTTACTTATAGCTTTCCACTGCATAACATACAGTCTGACAGACTTAGACCAATATCTTGGGGCTGACTTTACTTATAGCTTTCCACTGCATAACATACAGTCTGACAGACTTAGACCAATATCTTGGGGCTGACTTTACTTATAGCTTTCCACTGCATCACATACAGTCTGACAGACTTAGACCAATATCTTGGGGCTGACTTTACTTATAGCTTTCCACTGCATCACATACAGTCTGACAGACTTAGACCAATATCTTGGGGCTGACTTTACTTATAGCTTTCCACTGCATCACATACAGTCTGACAGACTTAGACCAATATCTTGGGGCTGACTTTGCTTATAGCTTTCCACTGCATAACATACAGTATGACAGACTTAGACCAATATCTTGGGGCTGACTTTGCTTATAGCTTTCCACTGCATAACATACAGTCTGACAGACTTAGACCAATATCTTGGGGCTGACTTTGCTTATAGCTTTCCACTGCATAACATACAGTGTGACAGACTCAGACCAATATCTTGGGGCTGACTTTGCTTATAGCTTTCCACTGCATAACATAGAGTGTGACAGACTTAGACCAATATCTTGGGGCTGACTTTGCTTATAGCTTTCCACTGCATAACATACAGTCTGACAGACTTAGACCAATATCTTGGGGCTGACTTTGCTTATAGCTTTCCACTGCATAACATACAGTCTGACAGACTTAGACCAATATCTTGGGGCTGACTTTGCTTATAGCTTTCCACTGCATAACATAGAGTGTGACAGACTTAGACCAATATCTTGGGGCTGACTTTGCTTATAGCTTTCCACTGCATAACATACACTCTGACAGACTTAGACCAATATCTTGGGGCTGACTTTTCCTGAGTGACAAAATGTACATGTACTCTAAAAAAGAGCAAAATTTAAAAAATCTAATTATTTAATTTTCATTTATTGCATAGAATTGGACCTAAAAATTATCAAAGTAAGGCCCAATACAAAGTGATTCCGAAATTTTAATTTTATTTGTCACTTAATTTACATTTTACTGTTAAATGATCAAATTATTTCAATCACTGTATTTGAGCTTGTTTTGAATGAAATGGAAACTATAATTCAAAATTAGAATCAAATTAAAAAATAATGTTTGTTATTAATTTTAGTAAAATTGTGAGAAATAAATCTTAAATAAAGTAACACAGACAAATAGCAATGAGACAATTACAAACCCCAATAATATCTGCGAAATCTTTAATCAACACTTTGCTAACATTGGCGTATCATCTTTGAAAAATACATTTTCCACCTCAGCAATAAATAATGTCGCTTCAAATTCTAAATTTCAATAATCCAATTTTATGTCTGTAATCACAGACCAAGTACTAAATGTATTAAGCCACTTAAATCCTAAAACAGCAGAAGGATTGAATGATTATCCAGTGAGATGAATTAAATTCTCTAGTCTTGAAATCTTAATTCCAATAACTTTTTAGTCAACCTTTCTTTGAACCAAGATATTTTGTCCTGACTTACTTAAACTTCCATGATAAAGCCACTTTTCAGGATAGGAGTTGCCTCCTGTGTGGACAACTACAGGCCCAAAACTATTTTCAATTGGTCTTTCTGGAACTGCTCTAAAGTGGCTAACATCTTACCTTAATTGTTTTTTTCTTACTGAAATTACTGTTTTTACAATTTAAGTGATTTTTGTTCATTTTAACTTAAGAAGTTATAATAACAATAATCTTAGTTTAAGCATTTGATATTGTACTTTTACTTTTGTTATACGTTGTAATAATGATAAATGGAAATAAAGAGTATGAGTGAACTGTATGAACTAGGCAGGTGACAGGCCTATTCTAATGGGGCTGCCAGCGTACTTGTGTGAGCAAAGGGTCACTTAAACTTTTAGCTACCTTTGGCCTTGGACGGAATATTACAGACCATCTAGCCAAGGTAAATGGTGAGGATGGAGGGTATAAGAAATGGCTAAGTGGGGGTATTTGCATAACATTGACCTCGGGTCTCGTACAAGAAGTGACTCACTGGACTCCAGCCAATGGACCTGTTTGTAAAGGGGGGGGGGGGGCTTGTAAAGCAGCCTTTAGAAAATGGGCCAACCGGGACTCCATGGTGAAATACTGTCAAGGGACATTGGCCTGGACCCATTGCTTGCAATCTGGACAGACTCAATGATACCTAGGTACAGATTGGACAGACAGGTTAGGGCTTTCCTTCCAAGCAGGGAGGAGTGGTTGGGGAGTACTGAGTCTGTACATGTCAAAGGAAGCGTCTGGTTTACGGATGGCTCACTTACAGAAGTAGGTGCAGGCACTGGGGTGAATGGGGTGCAAGTGCTCTCGGAGCCCATGCTACCGTCTTCCAAGTGAAGGTGATGGCAAACATGACTGCTGCACAGGATGAAATGCGCTTTGGAGGAGTTGTTTCCATCTGGTCAGACAGTCAGGCGGCGATAAAAGCGATCATGGTGCCACGTACCAGCTCTAAGTTGGTATGGGAGTGCCAGCGGATCATTGAGACCCTTTGTCACCGTAAACGGGTGAGACTCATATGGATCCCTGGACAAGCTGGCATTGACGATAATGAGAGGGCTGATGCTCTGGCTAGAAGGGGGGCAAAGAGCCCCCTTCTGGGACCAGAGCCGGCCCTTGGCATCTCTTTCCAAATGGTAAAGAGTAGAATTGAACACGCTAGCAGATGGAGGACTGAGACCGGGCTCAGGCAGTGTCGTGCACTTATTCAAGGACCGGATTGCAGTTACAGCCGAGCTTTGTTGTGCTGTGACCGGGACAAGGTGAGGGCTGTCACAGGGCTGCTGACCGGACATAATCTCCTTCATAGACATATGAAGATTATGGGCCTAAAAGAGGATTCCACATGTAGGCTCTGTGAGGAGGATGAGGAGAGTTCCATACACATCTTGCATCATTGTGGAGCTCTTTCATCTCTTAGGTACAAGACCCTGGGTACTGCTTTTCCGGAACCAGAGGATATCAGAAGGGCTACACTCGGGGAGACCCTGTTCATAAGAGGGACTGGTCTCTTGAGACACTGTTGCTAGACTCGGGGTGCAAAGGACCACAGAGTCTAGGCACGGTGGGCTTGGTGACAGGACCACAACCCGGTGTTTCTAATCTAATCTAATCTTGACCTCTTGTTGACCCTTTTATAGCAAATTGACTCATTGTCTACTACATTACCTTTAGTACGAAGTAAATACCAAATAATTCATATCTAACTAAAGGATTTTACTTTCATTTGTATTGACCATGTTGAATTTAACCCATTTAAAAAGTATTTGTTATAAAATATATTTTCACTATAACAGACAGCCTTCAGCCCCTATTAGTCTGTTATATTGATGTTCTATTATCCAATTAAGAACTGTTAGGTAAATATATTCATATTGATTTCAACATTACTTTTCTTTTTTACCAATTTACCACGTACAGATTCATTACGTAAAAGTTTTAGTAACATGTTGATTAACTTTTTGCATCCATGTCTATGTTAGCAAAACTATCTTTAAATACAAATTAGGCATTTACGCAAAAATAATTAGAAAGACTTAGTGGGAACTACCAAGCCAGATTATATTGGCATAGTAGTAATAAAGTAAAAATGCATAGAGGGACCACAAACACGCAGATCAGTTAATGCTTCCCTTTCCTCAGGAGACATTCTCATGCTTTATATCTCTAATGTTAGGTATCTTTTCTTTAATTAATATTAATTATTACAAAAAGTTGCATTTTAATAACTTTCTTCTAGCCTGGAAGAATATATATACAAAGAAACATTCTTGACAATCCTCCTATCAAGTTGCTCAAGTTAGGGTGAACAGTTTTGGTCTGCCAGACCTGTAATCAATATAAAATTAGTCTAATTTATCATGGTAATATTTGGTCTTTCATATTTAAATAGATTTTCAGATAAAGTGAAAAAAGTAGTTGGTTGATAAAAAAGTGAAGTACTCACCGACCAATTTTGCTAAACTGACTATGTTGCTAAACTAAATTATACAGAATATCTTGATTGTTTGAGGTACTGTGATGTAAGTTGGTTATGCATAAACTGGGAGAAGTCTAGCGAGGCAAATATCACATGCTTGCTAAACTGACTAAGTTCCTAAACTAAATTATACAGAATATCTTGATTGTTTGAGGTACTGTGATGTAAGTTGGTTATGCATAAACTGGGAGAAGTCTAGCGAGGCAAATATCACATGTTTGCTAAACTAAATTATACAGAATATCTTGATTGTTTGAGGTACTGTGATGTAAGTTGGTTATGGCTGTAATGACTTAGTAGTCAATACAGCAAAATCAAAACAATTAGCTTTTGGGAGAAGACAAGAAGAAGTTCCAGCATTACCTGATGTATCAATAGAAAGCCAGACAACATTCCTTGGAATTACTATTGATACCAGCTTATCGTGGAACAATCATATTGACCAACTGTCCAAGAAATTAAACTCTTGCATATACATCCTTAAGAGACTAAAGCAAGTCAGTGATGCTGTGACTACAAAAACTGCCTATCACGCGTTATTCGAGTCCCACCTAAGATACGGACTAGTAGTCTGGGGGGGCACAACTGCAGGAAACCTTCATAGAATATTAGTACTACAGACAAGAGCAATCAGAATAATGACCAACCTTGGTCCAAGAGAAAGCTGTAGGGCTGAATTTCCTCGCCAATGTGTACTAACAATCATCGGTCTGTACATCAGAGAAGTCATAGCTCATGCTGAGAGAGAATAACTGCAAAGAGGCCACGACATCCACTCATATAATACCCGCCATGCATCAAACTTCCAACTTCCTATACACCACTCCACACTTGCTGAGAAGAAACCATCTTATGCTGGCAGGAAATTTTTTAACCTTCTTCCTGAAGACCTTAAAGCACTGCAAAGAAAAAATCTGAAATCAGCCTTGACTAAATGGCTCACCAATCGATCATTCTACTCATTGAATGAGTTCTTAAACTGGAGGAGTGCAGAAGAAAATTGACACCAATAAATGATAGATCTTTATAATATTCTATATGTATCCATGATCCTTGTTTTGACATAAATTGTAAATCAATGTACTGACACCATTGTGATCTCAAAGATTACCAATAAAGAATGTTGTCTTTTGTCTATTGTATATGCATAAACTGGGAGAAGTCTAGCGAGGCAAACTGTGAAACCATTCAATATTTACAATTGAACCATATTTACTGAGAAACCATTCAAATGTTAATATTTCAAAATTGTAAGCAGACACATACATCTCAAAAACTTATGTGGTTTAGGATTTTTCATGGTAAATATGGACTAGAGCAACAATTAATAACTGTTTAACAATTTTTATTGATAAAAAAGAAAAAAAAATAAGAATGCCATGGTTTTATATTTAAGTTGTTTCCATTTGGCCAGTTGAGTTATTTAGCAATAACAATTTAAATTGTATGTTCCAATAAAATCTTTTTTATTTGTCTACTAAGGATCACATTTTAGCACTGACAGCAGATTGAACTGAAATTGAATTACTCATTCTTTTGTAAATTCCTCTGGTCTGAGGATATTAAACATGGTTTACTAAAATCTATCATTATAATATCTTTAGATTTTGTACTTAAATTTTAATATTTTGTACTGTTTGATATTCACTTGTATTGTAAATATGAAATAGAATATGTTTTTGGTAGATGTCCTGGCTCCATGCAGAACAGTTTTTAACCTTTGTGGACACTGGGTTCTCTTACACCCATATTTTGGTAGATGCCCTGATTCCTTGCAGAAAAGCTTCTAACCTTTGTGGGGGTTTTATTCTCCCACGCCCATAATTTGATTATTCTTTCATTTTATAGATTGATGTTATTATTGAATGGAACAAAATTATTAAAAATTGTGTTAACTCATTTTATAATGAACTGATAACCTACTAATGTATTGGTTAAC
Organism: Stictocephala bisonia; assembly: GCA_035578905.1. Lineage (NCBI taxonomy): Eukaryota > Metazoa > Arthropoda > Insecta > Hemiptera > Membracidae > Stictocephala > Stictocephala bisonia. Next base: position 7,576 of record JAQJVL010003609.1, on the reverse strand, counting down.
ATTTTAACTGATATTACTTATAAACTGAATGTATAAATATTACTGAATCACAATTATAGGAGCACCAGTAATAAAGCAACAAGGAATTGTCTTCTGCTATTGGCCACCCCGCCCTAAATACAGCTTTACTGGGATCATTTGCTGATTTATTTTTAATTTAAAATAAAAGATTTAATATTTTATTTGTTGTTCTTTAAGGATAGTGTGTTGTTAGAGCTTTTTTTTATTTATTTTATCTATGAATTTAAGTTTTAATCCAATTGTTATTTATTTAATGAAATTATCATAGAGTTATTTTTTTTTCTTTTTCAGATTGAAATGGGCTAGAATAGGAGACTATGATCTTAGTTCGACAGAAGATGAAGCTAAATTAGAGTCAATGAGTGTTACTATAGAAATTGAAAAGACTATTCCTCACCCAAATTACCAAAAGGATAGTTTTTACGACGATATTTTACTGATCAGGCTGATGGAAGATGTAGTGTTTGGTGAATTCATTCGACCCATTTGTCTTCACACAGAATATGATATCCCTAAGAATTACGGAATTGTCACTGGTTGGGGCGACACAGACACAGAACATGGTAAGTCAAAAGTAGAAATTCAATCAGGTTTAGTGTTTGTTTCTATATCAATATTGTATTACATAATCTGGGATAAAACTAGGAAAAACTTTCACACATATTCACACACACACACACACACACACATACACACATACACACACACACACACACACACACACACACACACACACACACACACACACACACACACACACACACACACACACACACACACACACACACACACACACACACACACACACACACACACACACACACACACACGCACACGCACACGCGCACGCGCACGCACGCATGCACGCTCGCACGCACGCACGCACGCACACACACTTTATTCATACACACAGATAAACAGGATACTTTTATTAGTTTCCAGATATGATTCTCTATTTAATCCAGCTTTAGAGTTGGGAGGTATATTATTAAATGTCTCTCTATTACAAATGCTAAAAATATTTTCTCTGGTTTTAGCGTTTCTTTGTTAACAGAGTTCGCGGGGGCTTGTTATTAATAGAATTTTGTTCTAAAAAATTAAACCCACCAGCCTCTCCAGCTGGATTTGGTACAATTATTAATTTAACATTTTTAAATTTTTTTTAACTCTTTAAAATTGGCCTAACCTTCCGAATTTCTTTCTATTCCTAAGGCCCCATGATTTCTGCTGCCACCTTAATTAGTTGTAAATTGTATTACTTTTATTATAGGATCTTTCATATATTTATTTAACTGTTAATTGTTTTTCTTGTTGTTGTTTATTTCTGTTTATTTATTCTTGTATTTGTTCATTGTTATGGTTAATTTATTATTGTCAAATATATATCTTATTTTTGCAGGCTAGGCTTGAACAATTAAATGAACTCTTAAACGAGCAACCACATAACTTTTTCAATTTCTATGTTTTTCTGTTTTTTGTTTAAAACTGTCTAACTTCTTTTGTTTAGTAAACTATATTTGGGCTGTAACTTGTGTTTTTGTTCTGTGTCCTCCTGAGTCTGGTGCCTTCGCACTCGGCCTTGATGGGCTCAGTTAATGATTTTACGGGAGTGGGTTGCAAAATGGACATCTTATAAATTTGCAATTTTTCTCTTTTTTTGACAAATTATTTATTTAATGCTGGGTTTTAAGATTCGCCCAAAGGCCTCTTTCACATTACATGATTTCGTTCGTACAAAATAATTTCGTACGGAAAATAATTTTTAGTCGACTGAAGGAGGATATGGGACCTTTCCCATTGGACGAATCCCACATGGACACGATTTTTTTTCTGTTTGGCAGTCGTCCACTGCCACTAGAGCTCGACAATTTCGTGTTGTTGGGTGGCTATATACTGTGGTTTTTCTTTTGTGATTTTGTTCAAAAGATGGTGTTTGGTTGAATGTTTATTCATACCAGAGATGTTTTTATTTAATACCTCTGTGTATTGGTTTAATGTTTATATTTAAACTTTATTTAACATATGTTTTATATTTCTTTAATTTTGGTTGCTAGGCAATAGTTTTGTTAGAGAAGTTAGAAATATGGTATGGCCATTGATTTTTATAGTTAGTTCAATTTTCATCATTTAATACAGTCCACTATTTTGAATGCATAAACAGTAATTGTGATCAAAGTACAAGTATTTTCATCTCGTTTTCGTTTTAATCTCACTAGTTCATTCCAATTTCCAATACACCGTGCATCAGCGCCAACAGATGGATAGCATCGAAAATTACAATTTGATTAATACTCTCATTGACCATAATAAAATTGATTCTTATAACACAAACCAAATAAATCATTAAAACAATAAAACTTGATTTTCTTCTAATTTAAAAAATTTGCATTTATTACAATTTAAATAATTTGTATCTACATGATATTATAATAAAAATACTATCAACAATTTGAAATTGTTTATTATTACTTGAGCCTTATTAAGGATTCATTAATAATAATAGTTTACTGTGTGTATTCGAACATGAAATCTGACCAGAGAAGCGATATTTGTTTTAAAACAGTTAAAATGAATATAATGTAGCATGTAATATACAGTATTAACATTAAATAGTACATAATTTTGGTTGACATTTTAACAGTGCATGTTAAATATGTTGTACAAGGATATGAAGATTAACATTAATAATACTGTGACATAATTCTTTTTCATCTATGATGGCTTTCAACCAAGATACCAAAGAACGATACTAATAAATAAATAAATAATAACAATACAAAGATCAAAACTGGTTTCAGTCCTCAACTAATCATAATAACTAAATAGAAAATAGATAATTTGTTAATATGATTCTATTTATATTTCAAAAGTTACCTTAAATCCAAGAAAGCTGTAAAAATATCAATGTTTTTGGCAATATCTAAAAAAATGTACTTTGAATTTATTTCATTAAAAATATTTCATAGAATAGGGCCTACAACATTAAGTTTTTTAAATTATTATCAAGCTATAATTAATTAATGTATCAATTAAAAGTATAAGTACTCCACGACATGTATGTAATTTATATAAAAGTACATGTTTAGCGACAACAATAAAAAAACCACAATAGGATTATTTATTTTGTTTGCAGTCAATATTAACAAATTCAAACAACTACTTAGACGGAATTCACAACTCAACCGAAGGTTCACCAGTTCCCTCGCCCTTTTAGATGGAAAAAATCATGTAGTGTGAAAACCAACCAATAACGGAAAAACTCGAACGAAAATATTTCATACAAACGAAATCGTGTAGTGTGAAAAAGGCCTAATATTATTGGATTTTCCATACAATCATGATATTAGGAGACCTATGGTTTTTTTTTTTTACATCAGAATGTGTTTAAAACTGATCTGACTACTATTTACAGTATGTTTTCAGTAAGAAAAAAAACATTTCGGGGTTATTCAAAAAGAAATATATACTTTATAACTAACGATCTAAAACGGGTTTAATCACGAGAAAAAAATAATTAGCATCTTTACAAAGAGGATGTTTCAAAGTTTTTTTTTTTTAAAGTTATAAAAAATCTATATGTGATATGAAAAAACCTTTCCTCTGATATGAAAAATTAGATGATCAATGAATCCTCCTCTTTCAAACCAGGGCCAGATTTAGCATTTTGGCGCCCCTAGGCCCAATATTTTTTTCCGCCCCCTAGTATTAAAGTTGCTTTTCTAAAACCTTTATTAAAAAATTATATCAGGCCTATATATGTTAATTGCTTAAACACCACTCCAAGATGGAATTTTATCATTGCAATTTTTTTGAGAAATTTACTTGGTTCTGGGCTTAGATTAGATACACCGGGTTGTGGTCCTGTCACCAAGCCCACCGCGCCTAGACTCCATGGCCCTTTGCGCCCCGAGCCTGACGACAGTGTCACAAGAGACCAGTCTCCCTTATGAAGGACATGATCTCCCCGAGTGTAGCCCTTCTAATGTCCTCTGGTTCCAGAAAAGCGGCACCCAGAGTCCTATGCCTAAGAGATGAGAGAGCTCCACAATGACAAAAGATGTGTATGGAGCTCTCCTCATCCTACTCACAGAGCCTACATGTGGAGTCCTCTGTTAGGCCCATTATCTTCATATGTCTGTGAAGAAGATTATGTCCGGTCAGCATTCCCGTAACCGCCCTCACCTTGGCCCGGTTACAGCTCAGCAGATCTCTGCTGTACCTGCGATCCGGTCCTTGGATAAGTGCCCGAGACTGCCTGAGCCTGGACTCGGTCCTCCATCTGCCATCGTGTTCCTCGGAGGTCCACCTGTCAATTCTTCTTTTTACCTTTTGAAAAGGAATACCAAGTGCCGGCTCCGGCCCCAGCAGAGGGCACTTTGCCCCTCTCCTAGCCAGTGCATCGGCTCTCTCATTTCCATCAATACCGGCATGCCCAGTAGTCTCACCTGTTTACGCTGGCAAAGAGTCTCCAGAATCCCCTGGCACTCCCATACCAACTTAGAGCTGGTACGTGGTGCCATGATCACCTTTATCGCCGCCTGGCTGTCCAAGCAGATGGAAACTACTCCTCCGAAGCCACCTAGACGCATTTCTTCTTGTGTGGCTGTCATGATAGCCATCGCCTGTCAATTCTGTATCTAGGTATCACTGAGTCTGTTCCCATCAAAAGCAACGGGTCCAGACCAATGTCCCTAGATAATATTTCCCCATGGAGTCCTGGTTGGCGAGGCTACCAGCCACCAGTCGTCCTTATTCTAAAGGCCGCTTTACAAGCCTCCCCTTTTACAAACAGGTCCATTGGGCGGAGCCCAATGAGGACCTCCATCGCCGCCAATGGGGTTGTTCTGATTGCGCCTGTAATTCCCAGGCACGCCATTCTCTGACATCTGTCTAATGTTAGCCTTGCACTGATCTGTGCCATGGCCGGCCACCAGACAACTGCCGCATAACATAAGGAGGGCCGAAGTACATTGTTGTATAGCCAGTAAACCATTTTTGGTTTAAGGCCCCACGTTGTCCCAATGGCCCTCCGATAAGCCCAAAAAGCCATTCTGAACTTCCTGGCTTTCTCCTGAAGGCGCTTGAGCCAGTTCAGTTTAGCATCCAGGATAACCCCCAGATACTAACCGACCCTGTAGCTTTTAGCACCATATTTCTCATAGTGGGCATGTATAGGCCATCCAGCCTCTTCTTCTAGTGAAAAGTACAAGTTCTGTCTTGTTAGGATTAACAGAGAGCCCCTTGTCCCTACACCACCTTTCTAGGTATCTCAAGGCAGCCTGGACGATGTCCGACACCGTGCTGGCAAACTTACCAACGCCCAGTATACACACATGTCCGCGTAAGCTTGAGCATATACCCCCATCCCGTTCAGCGCCCTTAGTAGGTCATCAACCACCAGGGACCACAGGAGAGGGGAGGGGATGGGAGAGGACCCTTGGGGGCATCCACTTCCGACTACAACCTGAACCGACGCTTCGTTCAATGTTGCCTTAACCATTCTACTGCGTAGGTAGGCTTCAATCCATCTGGCAATGATGCCCTCGACGCCCGTCCTAACGACAGCAGCTATCATAGACTGCAGGGAGACATTGTTGAACGCCCCCTCTATGTCCATGAAGACAACTATGGCTAGCTCCTTCTGCTGAATCGTCTTCTCGACTCTCGTGATAAGTCTGTGAAGAGCCGATTCAGCAGATCTCCCAGCCATGTATGCGTGTTGATTTGTATGGAGCGGGTTATCTCTCAATACCCCATCCCTCATATGCCTATCGACCAACCTCTCCAATGTCTTTAATAGAAAAGACATGAGGCTGATCGGTCTGAAATCTTTAGGCCTGGAATGTGTACCCCTTCCAGATTTGGGGATATGGACCACTTTTGTGGTCCTCCTCAGCCTTGGGATAAAACCCAAGGCCAGGGAAGCCCTACATATTGTGGTCAGGTGGGGTAGGAGCGACTCCAGGCCCCTCTGCAAGAGCACAGGCAGGATGCCATCCAGCCCAGCACTCTTGAAGGGGGCGAAGCACTCAACTGCCCACTTAATCTTTTGCTCTGTGACAACCTTCTTTGCTCCACTCCAGTCTGCGTGCGAGGCCCCGGTGCAAGCCCGCCTCACCAAAGTGGGGGGCCTCGCTGCTGGTTTTCGATGGATCCCGGAAAGTGAGTATCAAATAAAAGTTGCAAGGTCTCTTCTTCTGATCTGGTCCACTCCCCATCCTATTTAATGAGTGGTCCCAGTGGTTCTGGGCTTAACTAAATGCTGTTAATGTATTAACAAAAGATTGGTTAATAACTTTGGTTTTGTTTAATTTAGACTGTTGGGCAAATAAATACATAAAAACTTGTAATACATTATAAAATAGGTTTAATCTCAGATACACAGCTTACATGAAGTATTTTGATAACGTGACCTATTACATTAGAACACCATTATTAGTCAAAAGATTTGTTTTTATTTTAATGATTTTAAACTACATATTGGAAAATTGAAGGGAAAGCCGGAAAAACCTAATTTATATTGATATTTAATATTGAGGGATGAAAGATAAATGTTCTGTTCCGTGAAGGAATTCAAAGTTATGTTAGCATGGAAATAATGAATCGGAAGAATCGAAATAATAAGGACAGCCAGCGCCACGAGGAATCACGGAGCAATTTGTAGGTATTTGGCGTCACTAAGACGGTTACCCTCCTCTATATTACGAGGAACATGGGAGTTGCATAGGGCTGGGAGTGAAAATACGATGCGTACCGCTCAACGACATTCCTATAGCCAGTTATCCTAGTGTTTGAGTGTTTGAGATCAATGTTGTAACGAAGTTGATGCATGTTGAAAAATAGTTTCGTTTTACCAACAATTATTTGAACTTCAAAATCAGAATGCTTTATTAGCCTGATTTTATTTAATCAATTCAAAAAATATGTTAATTTATGGCTATTTATTTTTATTTCTAGATTAAAAAAAAAAAACATTTTCTATCGGCCGTGCGCCCCCTGGGAGCTTGTGCCCGGAGTGTAGGCCTGGGCCTATTAACAAATTTGGCTCTGTTCAAAATGTGAGGATGTCGACACAGAATGCCAAAGGTTTCTCATTATCACCATCACATAATTTTTGCAGCAGATATAGCCTACATGGTTTCATCTTTAATGTTTTCCCAAAAATTCTCCAAATAGATCACTTTGGAATTTGAAGTTCTAAACTTACGGGAGGATTTTTTTGGTCTGCGCAGGATAGACGCGTGAACCTGTTCAACACAACTTGCTTCCAGTAATGACCTCTCAGGACTTTTTTATTTGCATAAACAACCTGTATTTTTGAATTTCTTGTGCCATTCATAAATAGACTTCCTATCTGACGGGGGTTTTTTAAAGTGCGTTCTAAAGTGACGTGCACTACAGTAACTGATTGAGCTCCCTCTAATTCAAGCACCACAAAAAGTCCTCTTGACGCTATTATTAACCATTTTAAAATAAAATAAACAAAAGAGGATTATGTAGCATCAATGTTAGCTACCCACTAATGCCAACATGATGAGTATAAAATTTTTGTTTA
>JAQJVL010003608.1:0-57947 GCA_035578905.1 Stictocephala bisonia | reverse complement strand
AGAAAAACTGTAGTATAAATAAATATATGTTATCATTATAAATTAATAATCTCTACATAATTCGTAATTTTGAATATGTTATTACATAAAATGGCTTCAAAATTATAAAATTAAGAAGGAAATTTTGTTTATTAAAAATCTTATATTAATAAACTGAACTAATAAAAATTATAATAATATTACAAAACAGTAATTTCAGTTAATTTATTTACTTTTAGTCGATTTTATATTTTAATTCCCTTCACATTGCAAAAGAAAATGTTGTGAATCAATTCGTTAGGGTTGTTTATTGGGATTACAAGGGTCGGGCCAATAACCAACTTCTTCGTATTGTTCTCAATATACCTCTTACCAGTTAGGCTCAGAGTGGAGGGCAACTTTCACATGTTGTAATATATCATCTCTCATCTTCAATAATATAAAATTTAAATATCTTGACAGGAATATAAAGAATACAATATCGATAGAATTAATCTTTTTTTAATTTAGTTAAAAGACCTTGAACTTTAAAAACTCGTATGATTCATTTACTATAATAATTAATTTTTAAATGAAAATAGTTGTTTTTTATAAAATAAATACAAAAAAATTTATGAGATCGTATGTGTATGTACGTAATTTTGTTTGTACGCAATATGTACGGAAATTGGTTCGAAACTGGATTCTTTCCTTCCTTAAACATTCATTTCAGTTTTGTCAGAAAATGTTTTTAATTGAAACACTAAATTTAGGCTAACTTGAAATACATTAAATTCTTTGTAACACATAATTTATAAGCACTGAGGATTTTTATTACTTAAATATACAAAATAATTGTCCTTAATATATATCATATTTCTTATCGCATTAGGGACATAGTATTGAATCAATTATTATATGTATAAATAACTTCGTCTTTTGACAGGCAAGTAAATTATCTACGGTTGACATTAAGGGAAGGGGGAAGTTTATGACAGTACGAAGTAGGTCAAACTTGATTTAGTTGTAAACTATTAAATAAATCCAGTTCCGTGGTTACGACCCACGTGTGAGGTCGTAAACGGGGAACCAATGTTTTAGAGTTGATATAATTATACAATTTTCGTATGTATTAATTATTTTATACAAAAAGCGATAAAACTATTTAAATAGCATTTAAACTGTTTATAGTTTTGCTAACTGTTATGAGTTTATCTCACATGTAAAAAATTTAATTATTATAATATTATTAAACTTTGTCCCATTAGAGAAATTTAAACAGCTCGGAATGCATGGTCCAAGGTTCGAATGAGCAGCTTAATTTTAGGAAAAGTGCTCACACAAAGGCCTGTAGACATATGAAATGGGGACTGAAGTTGTAAAAAATGTGTAATGTGAGCTATTTTCAACTGCAAAAGCTACATTTACATAAAAAACCACACCAAAAACCTGATAATATTCAAATACTAAAAACTATCGTTCTATTTAATTTTTGTGCAGAAAAATATTTGTTTTACAGTAATAAATGTATATTCCTTAATTTCTATGCGCTATGATTGTTTCCCTCTCGTATATAGATTGGTTGGTAGCTTCGTAAATAATCTCAATTCGATACCAATTAGAGTTTAAAAAATGTTTGAAAGGGATCAACTGATAATCACCGAATCCTAATTTGTCATTGGGCAATTAATTAATGACACTCTCTATGGAATAGTCAGACATTTGCTAATCTATACTCATCAAACTTATTCCAAATCCATATTAGCCCACATCTCAACGATCGGCGTTCTAAGAATAAATAACAAAATAAATATCTGTATTTAGCTTGAATATGTCATCCCTGTACACTTTCTTTGTACGTTGTTTGTCATAGGCCTAAAACCTTACGTAATACATTGTACGTGTATGGGTGGGCGTGTGGGTTAATACACTGTACGTGTATGGGTGGGCGGTTGGGTTAATACACTGTACGTGTATGGATGGGCGGTTGGGTTAATACACTGTACGTGTATGGGTGGGTGGTTGGGTTACAGTGGTGAAGATCCTCCCAACCACCCATACACGTACATTGTTGATGACTCTCCAAACCACCCATACACGTATTGTGGCTATGACCCTCACAACCCACCCACACACCTACATTGTCTATGACCCTCCCACGCACCCATACACGTACATTATTGATGCCCCTCCAAACCACCCATTCACGTATTGTGGCTATGACCCTCACAACCCACCCACACACCTACATTGTCTATGACCCTCCCACGCACCCATACACGTACATTATTGATGACCCTCCAAACCACCCATTCACGTATTGCGGTAATGTCTCTCTCTTTCACTTTTGTGTCATGATAATTCCATGGATTATGTTGGCTGTAATTATCTTGGTAACAAGAGATGTGTAAAGAATGTTAAATAGAAACGTTAATTACGTGTTCTCTTAGGTGAGTGTGTGTGGTTTCCCCAAACAAACATCGTCATTGTAAGCATCAATCAGTTAAAATGAGTCACAGTGTAACATCAACAAACACCATCAATCTTATAGTTTAGTGACTATTAGAAAGCATAGTATTTTAACAGAATGTAATAATAGTGGTGTGAATTGAGTAAGGCTAGATTTGTTATGATGTTTTACATATTAATTAATATTAACAAACAGGGGTGGGTAACCCAATGCAGCCTAACCAAACACAACCAAATCAAACCTAACCTAACTTAATCAAACCAGACCCAACCTAATCTAACCTAGCCTAACTTAACCAAACCTAATTCAACCTAACCTAATCCAACTCACCCTAACTTAACGTAGACTAACCTAGCCTAACTTAACCAAACCAAACGTGCCTAACCTAACTCAACCTAATCCAACCTACCCTAACTTAACGTAAACTAACCTAGCCTAAGTTAACCAAACCAAACGTGCCTAACCTAACTCAACCTAATCCAACCTACCCTAACTTAACGTAAACTAACCTAGTCTAAGTTAACCAAACCAAACGTGCCTAACCTAACTCAACCTAATCCAACCTACCCTAACTTAACGTAAACTAACCTAGCCTAACTTAACCAAACCAAACGTGCCTACCCTAACTCAACCTAATCCAACCTACCCTAACTTAACGTAAACTAACCTAGTCTAAGTTAACCAAACCAAACGTGCCTAACCTAACTCAACCTAATCCAACCTACCCTAACTTAACGTAAACTAACCTAGCCTAAGTTAACCAAACCAAACGTGCCTAACCTAACTCAACCTAATCCAACCCACCCTAACTTAACGTAATCTATCCTAGCCTAACTTAACCAAACCAAACCCACTTAATGTAACCTAACTAGACTTAATCTAACCTAGTCTCTAATTAATAAAATAAGGCAGTTCAAATAATTGTACTTCATAGAATATCAGTAGTGAATGTTACACTTCGGTCACTATTACAAGACCACACAAAATAGAAGAATAAATGTTTTTAAAATAATGTATGAAACTTCTTATAAGAGTCGGTTTTGAGCCTGCACTAGCAATATTCGTGGAAATCCCATTGTAGCTGCAGACAGACGATAAAGAGCCAAATGGTAGTGAAGTGTTCAGCTAAGCCGAGTAGAAATGGAACAAGAAGGGATGCATTAATAATATACTACTCTGAGAAGTAACATAGGAAGGGATCTGCTGAAAGGTTTGCTACTTTTTCTACCCAAACCAAGTTATACTCACTGTTATTCTTCAAAGTGCGGTTTGTTATTGTTAATATGTATCACGTCAAAATTAATTTACTTCAATAAATTATTTTACTTCGAAATATTACAAATGTCCAAATGCCTTTATTATTCATAATACTGGTTACATACAGTTTTGAACATAGACAATATAAACGTAACATATTTTTAAATATAACAATCGTTAGTAAAAAACTGATCAAAAAATAAAATAAATTTATAATTAAATACTTTGTTAGTCTATTTTTTAAAATGGCAACACTAGATGAATCTAAATGGCAGTTTGCAATTTATTAAAATACTTGGGTGCACAAAATATACACTCTTCATGACATAGTTACGCCTTCAGAAACGCAAAATAAACTCACTCCTACAACTTCTATTATATTCATAACTTTTTAATGTTTCTTAATTTTTACAAACAAAAAATTGCAGGCAGAGTAAATAACAATTAAAGATAATGTCATAATGTCACGAAAGACTGACCTACAGCTGTCTCTGGATTATCTTCAAAGCCTTTTCTGCAGCCTGAAAAATCTTAAGAATCGCTGGTTTGAGCAATTTCACCAAAATATGACTCCATACGTTTCAATATTTAAAAAAAATTTAGACGGGAGAGAGGTGGTGGGGGTTAGGACATCAAAGGACGTTCTAGATTAATGGATCATGTTCGTCCAGTACATGTATTATTCCTTGTTACATTTTATTGTTTTTTTATTTTTTTGCGTACATTTTGGAAACGTTTGTTCGTGTTTAGTTACAAAACACGACTAATATATACATTTTATTTTTATGATTAACAAGATGTCCTCTGGGACTACTATACCAACATAATAACTGCCGACACTGTGGCACAGTACTGTAATTTGTTACTTTGAAAACAAGTCGTGGAGATTCTTAAACTGATAGGCTCTTTTCTCAGTTCTATTAATACCATCATGGCGTCAAATCAATGATTACCATAACCATGGATATTGCTTAAGAAGTCATTATTGACCACGCAATAAATACTTTATCTGCGTGCTATTTAAGAGTTTGAAATCAAATATTTTAACTGTTCATTTATATTTAATTGCTTCGCAGTGAATTTAATAAAACCAATTAAAAATAGAATAAGGCACTAAAGAAAATGTGTGTAGTAATTGTTATACTAGCGTGTGTTTATCATATATTCTTCACAATATACGTGTTTGGAATGTATTATCATTTATCACTAAATTTTTATAAATTTGTTATTTTGTAAAATCTAATATTAAAATCGTAAATTTATCAAAAGAAAGAAGACATAAAAAGTTCTTTTATAACATGTAGGAAGGATTTACTTCATGGTTGGTCTGAAGCCATAAAAAGTAATAGAGTAAAATGTAACAGAGTACTGTAATAAATTACCAAAGACAGTGTTTGTACAGTATTACAGTAGTCGGTTTCTAAATATGGAGGTAAAATATTCGTCCTTTGATTGCCAAAGTGATTTCGGCTTTAATTGTGAGAGAGAAACACTTTATAAAAACGTGGTCAATAAGGTTATGTTTGTAACGATCCTCTAATATATTTATTAAATAAAGGAAAATACATTTCATAAATACAGAAAAAATGTAAATTGTTAGCAAGTGAAGGTCAACAATCCACACATTTAGCAAGGTATTACCTTGGTTTGGATTCCACGTTAAGATATAAGTCCCCTACTATCTAAGTGGAAAAGATTATCTTAGTTGGTAACAATTATTACGTTTTTCAAATAAAGTATATTAATAAATGAAAATAATTATCTACAATTTATTTATTTTTGAACACACTAGGAAATGTGCAAGATATATGATAAACATGTTTATTTTCTTACGTTTTTCTATGTCTTGTAGTCTTTGTTTTGATATTTGTTTACAATACTATTTATCTACTTATATAATAGCACATTAAAAACTCGTATATTATCATTGTTGTTTTGATTAAAGACATGGTTTGGTACCAATCCGTTCCTGGCAAAAAAGAAGAATTAAGAAGTGATTAACCTGGGATGAGACGAGATAAAGAAATTATGATGTTCTTTTCTCTTACAGTGAAGGTCTTTCGCCATTTTACAATTTCTTTAACAAAGAAATTAAAAGATACTGTTTTAATAGCATTATAATGAGAGAAACGGAACTTTTTAAACTCTCATCTTACTTTGTTATCATTTGAAAAAATTTTCTTTTCTACATCTTCTTAGTAGTTTTGGATACACTGCTTTATTTTATGTAGTAAAAAAGTATACATAAGCTATATATGAATATTAGGGTTAATTAGAGGCGTTTATTAAAGTGTATACACAACTTTTTAATGTATTATATTAGGGTTAATTAGAGGTGTTAATTAAAGTGTATACACAACTTTTTAATGTATTATATTAGGGTTAATTAGAGGTGTTAATTGAAGTGTATATATACCTATTTAATGTATTATATTAGGGTTAATTAGAGGCGTTAATTAACGTGTATACATACCTATTTAATGTATTATATTAGGGTTAATTAGAGGTGTTAATTAAAGTGTATACACAACTTTTTAATGTATTATATTAGGGTTAATTAGAGGTGTTAATTGAAGTGTATATATACCTATTTAATGTATTATATTAGGGTTAATTAGAGGCGTTAATTAACGTGTATACATACCTATTTAATGTATTATATTAGGGTTAATTAGAGGTGTTAATTAAAGTGTATACACAACTTTTTAATGTATTATATTAGGGTTAATTAGAGGTGTTAATTAAAGTGTATACACAACTTTTTAATGTATTATATTAGGGTTAATTAGAGGCGTTAATTAAAGTGTATACATACCTATTTAATGTATTATATTAGGGTTAATTAGAGGCGTTAATTAACGTGTATACATACCTATTTAATGTATTATATTAGGGTTAATTAGAGGTGTTAATTAAAGTGTATACACAACTTTTTAATGTATTATATTAGGGTTAATTAGAGGTGTTAATAAAAGTGTATACACAACTTTTTAATGTATTATATTAGGGTTAATTAGAGGCGTTAATTAAAGTGTATACATACCTATTTAATGTATTATATTAGGGTTAATTAGAGGCGTTAATTAAAGTGTATACACACCTATTTAATGTATTATATTAGGGTTAATTAGAGGCGTTAATTAAAGTGTATACATACCTATTTAATGTATTATATTAGGGTTAATTAGAGGTGTTAATTAAAGTGTATACACAACTTTTTAATGTATTATATTAGGGTTAATTAGAGGTGTTAATTGAAGTGTATACATACCTATTTAATGTATTATATTAGGGTTAATTAGAGGCGTTAATTAAAGTGTATACATACCTATTTAATGTATTATATTAGGGTTAATTAGAGGCGTTAATTAAAGTGTATACATACCTATTTAATGTATTATATTAGGGTTAATTAGAGGCGTTAATTAAAGTGTATACATACCTATTTAATGTATTATATTCTACTAACTGTAAAATATTTGCAACTTAATGCAACTATTCGTTCAACTTATTGTACGAATAGTTTACATAAAGGTACCCTTTAATTTAATTAAAGGTATGTTAGTACAGCTGACAATATAAATAACTAAAATTTCAAAATACGAAAATGATCATTTTAATTCGCCATTTTTTAATTTTATTGTTATGTGTATTGTTAAATAATACACGTTATTGCATTTATATGATATTCATATAAATAAAAGTTGATTAGGAAATTAAGGATACCTGGATCAGATGTGTCTTGAATAAGAAGAATAAATAGTTCATTTATTAAGTGTAGTTGTGAAAAAAAATCCAGCTAAGTATGTAGGTACCGATATTGATTTGTGTAAGAACTACCCAAAACTGGAATACGAATAACCCAATTATTCATAATGATAACAAAATGTTTAGTGGTTCTGATGTCATCGCAATATAATGGCTTCACGTAACGTCGACCGTGGCTGTTCCTTGGATGGGTGACCGTTGAGAGATTACTTCCTTCTTCACAGGCCGCCGTCCCAGTCACTGGAGATGGTTCTGGCTTAACGTAACATCGACCGTGGCTGTTCTTTGGATGGGTGACCGTTGAGAGATTACTTCCTTATACACAGGCCGCCGTCCCAGTCACTGGTGATGGTTCTGGCTTCACGTAATATCGAGCGTGGCTGTTCCTTGGATGGGTGACCGTTGAGAGATTACTTCCTTCTACTCAGGCCGCCGTCCTAGTCACTGGAGATGGTTCTGGCTTCACGTAATATCGAGCGTGGCTGTTCCTGGGATGGGTGACCGTTGAGAGATTACTTCCTTCTACACAGGCAGCCGTCCCAGTCACTGGTGATGGTTCTGGCTTCACGTAATATCGAGCGTGGCTGTTCCTTGGATGGGTGACCGTTGAGAGATTACTTCTTTCTACACAGGCCGCCGTCCCAGTCACTGGAGATGGTTCTGGCTTTACGTAATATCGAGCGTGGCTGTTCCTTGGATGGGTGACCGTTCAGAGATTACTTCCTTCTACACAGGCCGCCGTCCCAGTCACTGGAGATGGTTCGAAAGTCACCTTAAAGTAGTTGGTCTACATTATAAATGTTAATTAGTGTTTCCTATCCCTAACTTTGTCTAAGTCCTTAATTTAGCTAACGGTCAGTTCTCATCCCGTTGTATAAGTTCACAGACAGGCCTGTGGCCCATGTGAATCGATAATAGAAGTTTAAAGAAACGAAAAAATATTAATAACATTGTTCAAAAATGCTTTAGCATATTCATCGTAAGTTATTTTGTTGTCTCTTCATGGAATCAAAGTGACAGTTGACAGAATAAAACTTAACTCGTCTGTTGCCGAGTTACCCAGAGCCTAAAGGCTCCTGGTTAATGTAATATTGAGCTTTCATATTAGCACAAAACTTCTTGTATTTGTTCACAAATACATATTTTGGCATAAAATTAATGCATAAGGTAGGGGGGGATTGAGTAAATTATAAGCAAGTTTTGATCGTGGGGTAACTTGGTTATCCATTATTATTGTAGTACAAAAAAGGATAGGAAAACTAGAATGATTTGTTTTGTATGCAAAAACAAACATGTATGTATTGAAAATCGCAGTAAGGGGACGATGGTAAAGTGATGAAAAAAGAGGAGACTAACATTTTACAGAAAAACTCTGCTAACATTTCATAAAGTTGCAATTTTTTTTAGCATTTAAATAGTTTTTGTTGCTTCACAGATACATTACCAATGAATTGTGTGTTGATTTATGAAAATAAAACCCATTAAAAATAAATTTGAATCATTATATTCCTTGTGTAATATAAATAATAAATTAAACTTTTTAAACTCATCTACCCCCTCCCCCCCATGGTTAAGAGTGTAATAACATAGTGATTGGCAACAGACGAGTTTTTAAAATAGATTCAGGTTGAACGCTAAGTTTGTGCAATATTTGTGTGATATAATCCATTTCACACACTCCAATTCACAATATCTCAAACGTAGACAGGTTTCACTGTTACCAAACACCCGCGGTGGTTTATCAATACGCTCTACAAGCCAGCTCCAAGGAAATATTCCCGTAACTTTCACCGAAATGTCACTTGTAAGAGCGATTTAACTTACACATTGACTAGACTATACTCATATTATCGCTATGCAAATTGAATGTGCGTAACTGTAATATTCAAAATATATTTCTCTTAATCAAATTTAGAGTGATTTCTTATGTATATTATGTATCTTATAAAAGATCTGTAATCTATACTACCTACCCTCCAATGGACGAGTTCAGTCACAGTTCCAAATGTTACCGAGATATGTCTGAATGTTATTTTTATAGTTAACGAAAAGATTGTTAATGTAGATAACAATTGGGGGAGCATGTCACTGAGTGGCCTAAGGCGTCATGACTTCGATCCAGAGTAAGACTTAATTGCGTATAGTTTGAAATGTAGTAACGCATTTAGAAATTGATGTTGCAATTCAATAATTTGTTGGGGAAATGCTTTCAAATATCTATTAGATAGACTAAGAACCACTCAAAATCATTATATTCGTATCATTTAAAAAAAAGCAAAAACGAGATAACTCTTTTCCTTTATATTCAGAATTAAAAATACTACCAATAAAACATCTATACGTATATAAAGAGTTGAGACTATTTTATATCACAAGTGGAAATCAAGGGACCAATGACCTTTTTTATAAAACCAGAAACTTTGTAACTAAAACTTTTAGAATCCCTAAGGTCAAAAAAGTAGTTTTCAGACAAGCGTATTTATACAATGGACGTAAATATTTTAATTAATTACCTATTCATTTAAAAAACTGTATCAATCTGAAATTATTTTGTTCTGCATTGCAATCGTGGCTCCTTCTTCGAGAACCAAATTTACTTTTTAAGTTTATTAATATCCTAACAAACAATTTTATTCTTTTAAACCAATAGCAATATTATTTCCAACCCATATTTTCTTATATTTTACATTGTTTATATAATTATTATTTGTTATATTAATATAAGTCTGATGTTTATAATTTTGTATAAATTGTGGTGTGTACTGACATTGTATAAATATAATTTAATTTTATTGCAAGAGCAGCAGCTGTTACAGAGAGCGCACAAGTTCTTTAAGTGAATCTGGACACTTTTTATTTAATTTTTATTATGTTGGACTCATGTTGGCCATATACTGGTAACCGGCCAGCATTATTTTGCAAGTTTGTGTCATATTTGTTTTTAAAATGTCATGTTATTGATGGAAATAAATCATTTATTCATTCATTTATTCATTTTTATTTATTTGTTTATGTGATTTACATTAACTTTTCTTATACCAGGACATATATTGATCATTCATATTATAAATAGTAAAACATGTCGTAAATTTTAGGCTCTAGTTTATATTTTATTAGGGAATACTCTCTAAAAAAAGACACGATCGCGTTACTTGCTTTGTATGTAAAAGAATCTCCTGCAGGTAGTTATATTTGGTTTTGAAATAAAGCACATAGAATTAACAACTTGTTGATATTTGAAATATAATTGTTGATTCTAGTGGCGCAGTGTTGTAAACCAGCTACTTAGGGGCAACGTGTTGTGGAGATTGTAGGCGATAGGGTATATGCTCAGTCATCTTAATGCCGACATAGTACCCGCTCAATAGTTGCCATCGACGTGAATACCACTAGAGCAGACTGGAGTTCGTGTTGGGTGATAGTCAGGGAAAGGATGTTGTGTAGGGAAGATAACTATATATCAGAAATGTCAATTAGCTGAAAATCAGACCAATATTAAGTGGTTCAGATTCCACGTAAGTCCCTCTCGAACGCGTAAGCTCTCGGACTATTACTAAATGGCCCTTTCTGGGCGTAAGTCGTACTCAGTTTTTAACCAGATTACACAGTCATTCTTCACTCATATAATCATTCATATTCAGCTTAAACTACGCACAAAGTTGTGTCGGCGTCTCATATCTGAATAATAATAATAATTAGTATGATAGTAATATGAATTATTATTAACAATTACTCGTATTAAATCAAACAATGGATTACATAGTTTCAGAGTACCCCTTACGCTGTTTTATGGAAGGATTAGCTAGCATAAATAGAATCAGTGAGGCAGGTCTTAAATGGCTTGACGGATTGGATTTAGCCTGGTGACAGGAGATAACTTTACATTTTTATTTGTATTAATATCTGGTGATTTTTGGAATGTTCCAAGTATAAAACACAGATTTTACGTAATTTTAAACTAAAAAGTAGTAACTGACAAAAAAGAAACACACGATATACCATATAACGACAAAAACGTTATTTTCAGAGATGTAACGACTTTTAACACACACACACACACACACACACACACACACACACACACACACACACACACACACACACACACACACACACACACACACACACACACACACACACACACACACACACACACACACACACACACACACACACACACACACACACACACACACACACACACACACACACACACACACACACACACACACACACACACACACACACACACACACACACACACACACACACACACACACACACACACACACACACACACACACACACACACACACACACAAATGTATACTATTTAACTATTTCAGTCAAATAAAGCCTACGTTTTAATTAATAAATACTGAACCGATAACTAAAATGTGGTCTTTACCTGATTGTTAACTATAAATTCATATTTTTAAGGACTCATAAACAATAATTTTATAAATATTACTAAGAATGGTTAGTTATGCATGAATTGACATATTCATGACATATTTATTTTGACATATTTAAATTTAGTTTTTAGAAAAATATGCCTTATGTAGGTGTTTAACATTTGAGACCAAAAACCAATATCTCTATATATCAAGATGTTTGACTTCCAGATCATTATAGGTACACGTGACATTTATGCACGCCATGCTTCTGTCTCTTCCTGTGAGATGACAAGTTCTACTGAAGCAAGTGTTTCTCATATGCAAGTCAGCGTTTCTGATAGGTTCCTCTTTGTTATATTTGGTAAATGTTAAATAAATGTCATTACATTTATTTAACATAAATTTTGAATTATAATTTTATTGTAATCAATTGTATTTAATTAAATGAACAATTAATAAATAAATAAATAGAAAGAAAGAAATAATTAATAAAGAGAGAGGAAAATATATTACGGTTAAGGAAAATAAATGATTTGGGAATATAAAAAAATTAGCGGCTTCTTATTTTTTATACTGTGTTAAAAAAACTAGTAATAGGTTTTTTTTTAATATTAGATTTTGTGAAGTCTCCTCAGTATAAAGCATACTTTTAGATAAGCCTAGAAATACACTTTTGTAAAGTTACAAGGAAGCGAAATGTATGAACTTTAGTTGTATATGTTTATTATAATATTCTCTCACAAATATAAAATCACAATTGACCAATAAATAAACTTCTAAGTCAGTTCTCACAACGCACAATCCCTTAGGAAATTGTGGCTTCACAAGCAATCAGGAGGAATATTTTGAAAGAGATCTAAGCTCAAAGGAACAAATTTCCTGCTCGACAAATCAGGAATTTTCTTCCGTGCTGAGTGCAGTAGTGCTGAGATCGGCAATCATGCTGACCTCTTTCACCATTTAAATGTACGAGATATTTAACGGTACCCACATTTTAGATATTCAATTATTCCTGATAATAATGGCATCACATGAAATCATGTTTTAGTAGAACATTAAGCGTATAACTGACAATGAGTCATTTTGGACAAATAAATAATTTAATAGCTATAATAAATTAAAATATGTTAAAAACTAGAAGTTAACGAGGGCAAATTGAAAATATATAACTGGTGTGAAAAAGTACAAGTTAAATATAGTAAAATATTTAGAAGAAAAAATAGTTAAATAAATAATAGAAAACATGAGATGTGTGTGAAGGCGTTGTATATTAATACTAAACGAAAAAAAAGCGCTGCATTTATATTTAATTTGTCACTACATTCCTTCGGATTATATTCTCTCTGATTTATTATAATATTAGTAAATACTGTATCTGCGTGCAATTTAACTGTTTGAAATCCAACATTTTAACTGTTTATTTATATTTAATTGCTTTGCAGTGATTTTAAAACAACCAATAATAGAATAAGGCACTAAAGAAAATATGTGAAGTAATTTTTATTCTAGCATGTGTTTATCATTCTTTATAGTATACGTTTGTGTAATGTATTTTCATTTATCACAAACTGTTTACGAATTTGGTATTTTGTAAAATCTAATATTCATATCATATATGTTTCGAAAGAAAGAAGATATAAAAAGTTCTTTTAAAACGTGTAGAAAGAATTGATTTCATGGTTGGTCTGACACCACAAAAAATAATAGAGTAAAATGTACACAGAGTACTATAGTAAATCACCAAAGACAATGTTTGTACAGTATTACAGTAGTAAGTTTCTTAATTTGTAGATAAATATACGTCCACAGTGATATCGGCCTTAATTGTGAGAGTGAAACACTTCATATTATAAAAACGTGGGTCTTTAAGGTTATGTTTTTTAACGATCTCCTAATATATTTATTAAATTAAGAAAAATACATTTCTTAAATGTAGAAAAAATGTAAATGTTAGCAAGTGAAAGCACCCACAATACCAAGTCAACAATCCACACATTTATTGTCACGTAGACTCTGAGAGATACTGAGCAATATGGCTGAAAGCTTGTACGATAATGGATTCTACAGCGTTACAGCTGTTTGGTGAAATTGCATTTCACTGCTTCGTGTCTTGATGTGGCATGGATGACACATTTAAACGCAGATTACTGGAATTCTCCGTACAAACTACACACAGAAAGTAGTGTGTATGGCGTAATTGTTATTTCTATTACATTCCTATGCTGGCAGACTGTTGTAGCCATGCTACTCTTCGTCCATCTACATGGTGTCCCCTCACATATAATCACACAACACGATAAATACGTAATAATAATAAGAAGTTTAGTACACTAAATTAGTATTGTAAGTTAAATAACAAACAAATTAGTATTGTAAGTTGAATAACTTGGGAAGATAACATGTTAAAGGAGTTTTGTAAACTGCTTTTAAGTTCTTTGATAATGCTTCGTAATATAATAAATATTAAATATAATTGTGGCTTTTACATTATAATACAAATAAATAAATGGATACTTTTAGATATTTAAGTTACAACATTAACTTAAAATTGTGAAAATTATATAAATGTCACAAAAACAAAATAAATCTCCACCCACCCTATATATACGACACTTATGGGTAAATCCCATCGCCGACCGAAAGACACAACACTTATAATCCACCAACCCACTCTATGACATATATGGTCAAAAAGTGCATCAATGTATGGCAGAGGGGTTGTCAGTCACTCTCAGGGATGAACGCCCCTGGTATAACTCACCCACCCACTTATTACCCGACTCTTATTACCTACCCACCTAACTTATGAGCCATCTACCCAACCTATATATACGACACTTATGACTCATGCAACTAGACACTTATTACCCACCCACTCAACCTAAATACACTAAACATATGACCTACCCACCCACCCTACAGACACGACACTAATTATGTGTAACCCTTGGTTCAAATGTTTTCCCAAAGATTTCTAAATGGTATCTATTTTGCAATTTATGAGTTGGTATTCTTTTAGCTGTTTATTAGAGTTCAAACAACAATCAATTTTGTATAAATAAATGTTGAATAAAAGTAGTATATTTTAAAACGAGACTGTCCGAATTACCCTGTGAAATTACGTAAACTAAATGTCTAGAAACTTATGACTTTCTTGACAGGTAGTTATTTATTATACCTTGCTTAACATCTGCTCAAGACACCCAATTATTTGGCATGTCACAAAGGTTCCGATGGAAATCATACCAGCTCGATTGTTCAAGATAATTGATAAATCTTTCAAACCTGACAGAATAGGAAATAACAGAAATACAATTTACGTCAGCTTTGTTGGAACTTTGGATTAATTTAATTCGTCTTACATTTTTCTCCACTGTTACAAGTTTTGGTCCACAATAAAGTTTTAATTCACTTCTACATTTTATGATAGTTTATGAGTTGGAGAGTTAGGCTCCAAGGTTTCGGGTAAGGTCTTGTACACTTGTGTTGTAAGGTGAGCTATCTACCATTATTTTACCAACATATGTATACAATAGGAACTTTATAAATTTATTTTCACTCGCTTTTAAAGATTTTTACAAAAACATCCTTTTAATGTTATGCAAAATATATCCTAATGCATTGTATTCAAAAACTGAACAAAGGAATGTAATTTCACCCAACGGCTTGCACACTGTACAATCCGTTATTGTAGAGGCTTGCAGCGTGTGAGGGAGCCTCAAGAAAATCTACGTCACTCTAAATGTTGTGTGAATTGTTGTCGTATTCACCTGCATCCGCAAGATGACTACTTTCGGCGCAGAAATTATGTGCACCCGAGTTTAAAGGTTGTTTCCTAAGTAACTAAGAGGCCCATGAAAAAAATAATGACACCATTGTTTTTCTCATTCACTTGTAAGTTATTAAGTATGCGTTATAATTTTTTATTACTTAATTAAAAAATTTTTATCCTAGTCAGAACAAAAAGGTATCGGAATTCTAACTAGTTTTGACTGTACATCAAATTTACACTGTTATTACGAAAACCTTGTTATTTTATCACATTTATATTTTAAAAACTGTTTTCTATGAGTTTTATATATTTTACAATTTTAACTATCAGAGAAAAAAAGTTCTAAAACAAGACTAAAAGTTCTAAAAAAGTTCTAAAAAAAGTAGTAAAAACAAAGACCTTTAAAATGAGGTTTAACTCGAGGTAGACTTACATTTAAAATTTTTAATACTTCCTTCATGGGCCATCAACATGGTATGTGGAAAACAAGTAAAATATTTCGAAATGTTTGGTATCTGGACATGTACATAACTGCAACGTTTCATTAAATTTCTTTCAATGATTTTGAAATTAATAAACATATTCCAGACTTTTGCTCAACCCTGTATACATTTATGACCGACTATACTGTTGGAATAGTTTTATAAATTATTATAAGAAAGTTATAAAGAGCCAGCCGCCAAATATACGTCTTTTAAGAAAATAAAAGGTAACAAATTTGTGTAGTCTAATTTGTGAAGAATAAAAACGTACTAGAGTTACTATTAAAATATCGTGCGTTCTATTTCCGGTATATTCAAGGTTGGTTTGTCCGAGTAAATGTTCAAAAAAGCCAAGCTGAAAGGACCTGTCAACACAGGATGTGTCTGTCTATAAATCCTGGTGATGCACTGCGAGGAGACTCCATGTTATCGGATCTACATCCATTGTTGGAGTTACATTCCGTTACCGAATATTCACAAGTATTGTTGTATATCACTAGGTTTCCCTCATGTGAATTCGATTTCTATTCACTTTACTTCTAACGCTAAACTTTTTATATTATTTCAATTTAACTAATTAATTTACTATCATTATTATTCCTTATTTATTAATAAGACAGGGATCGTAGATATATGGGCTAATTCGAAGGGCTGGTTAATGTAATGATTGTAGTCATTGTTACAACTAAGGTTGAACGTTCCTAACAAACAGCATTTTTATTAATAGCCCAATACCCAGGGAAATAAAATACCTAAAATTTTACGTGGAATCTGAACCACCTAGAGTTATAATATATAAATAGCTACTTTTACTTTTAATAATTATAAGTAAAACTAACTATCAATATTTATGTATTACAACTTTACGTGGTTCAGACAGTTATAATACATTTGTAAAACATGAATATAAAGTGTTTATAAGAAAACATAAAAGTTACATGGACATTAATAATGACAATCCTACATTCTCTCGAAGTAGAGTTTACATTTTTCCCAAAAACAAGATTTATCTATCTCGAATTGTGTAGGTACGAACAATTTGTTTGGTTCCTTTTCCCTTTTATTTATTACCTACTGTCAAAATATTTTTAAATTGAAGGTTCCTTTACTATTTTTTTATTCAAACATCAACAACATATTATTTTTTAGTGAGTTTAATTACTTATTACAGATTTGTTTAATGGTACGTGCAAAAATCAATAATATGTTATTAAAATTAGTAACATTAAAATGTAACAATAATCATATTTGGAACATTTTATAAGCAATAATGTAATTAAGGTTTGTAGCTATAATGTCTAAGGCTTACAAACGTAACTAAGCCTTAAGCTATAATGTCTTAAATACGTAATTATTATTATTATTCGAATTTGAGATGATGACAAAGCTTGTTCGTATTTTGAGGCAAATATGAATGATTTCTTGAGTGTAGGATGTGTATGGATTACCTGTGTGTATTATTGTTACTGATTATAACTTAGCTCAAAGGGCCATATATCAGGGCCTAATAGATTACTAAGGGACCTAGAGCATTACGTGGAGTCCGAACCATGTAGTATTGGTATTTTCAGCTAATTGACCAGCCTGATACTGAGTTCTCTTCCCTATATAACATCTGAATCAGACCCTATACCCTATACTTCTCTAGTAGTGTCAAACGTCGATAGCAACCATTGAGCGGACGCTGTGACGGTATTAAGAAGACCGAGCGTACAAACTGTCACCTTCAATCTTCACCGTAGTCCTAAAGTATCTGGGTTATACAGTACTGCAGCATTAGTGCCGAAATGATATTTAACTCTAACGAGCATATTATACTGTATAAAGACGCATTGGATCGACAGTGTAGGAAAATAGAGAATAATATCAGAACGTCGAATTAAGAAATCTTACAAAATGTAGGAACTGGTAAGTAAAATTACTTACATATATATATCAATCGGAGATAATTTTTACTTATATAAGGTTTAAATAAGGAAAAAACACTTTTCACTGCATTGCCGTTCTTTGTCTGCCTAAGTCTCCAACTCATATACTATCATAAAACGTAGAACTGAATTAAAACTTTATTGTGGCCCAAAACTTGTAACTGTGGAGAAAAATGTAAGACAAATTAAATTAGTCCGAAGTTCTAAAAAAAGCTAACGAAAATTGTATTTCTGTTATCTCCTATTCTGTCAGGTTTGAAAGATTTATCAATTATCTTGAACAATCGAGATGGTATGATTTCCATCGAAACCTTTGTGACATGCCAATTAATTGGGTTTCTTGAGCAGATGTTAAGCAAGGTATAATAAATAACTACCTGTCAAGAAAGTCATAAGTTTCTAGACATTTAGTTTACATTACTTCATAAGGTAATTTTGATAGTCTCTTTATAAAATATACTAAATATTCTAATTGTATTCAACATTTATTTATAAAAAAATTGTTGTTTGAACTCTAATAAACAGCTAAAAGAATACCAACTCATAAATTGCAAAATAGTTACCATCTTTGAAAAAAAATCTCAAAGTATGTTTGAAAACATTTGTCACTACTTTATTGTATGAGGTAAAACGCTGCAGGTTTTCAGGGGTTATGGAGTGTAACAATATTCTGCAACGCGTCGCAAGCTGGGGATGATTTAGAGTTTTTGGCTTGTCAGACATGTTTATACAAATCAAGCACTTAAATTTATTAAATTAAATTAATATTTCTTACGTGGAGTCACCTAGGAAATTGTTTTATAAATATTAATGTCTCTAATAGTGTCAATTTTTATTTATTTATTCTTAAAAACAGATCATCAAGATATTGGAAAATTTCGAATAAGTAGAATGAGGTAAAATGAGGGAATGTCGTTAACTTTACAATCTGAGGCAGACTATTCCTTATAAAGTGTCATTAATTAATAGCCTAATGCCAAATGAACAGCCAGTGGTTATCAGCTGATCCTTTTCAAAAGTTGTTATTACTCTAATTGGGATCTAACTAGCACCTTTAGCTAATGAAGCTGTCGGTTAATCTTTAATCAACTAAGCTACCGACCAATTTATAAGTATAAAAACGAATGTATGTGTGTTTGTCCTTTATGTATTACTAAACCACTCATCAAATCACCATGAAACGTTGTAATGTTCACTACCGGGAAGGTTTCTGGCGTGGTTTTATTCACATCGACTCTAGGGCTCCATCCTACTGGCCTTTAAAGTTTAAATGTTAATCTTATATAGTTATTTTATTTCTTTAACAATCACCAGCTGTTAAAAAGAAATGAAATGAAAACTAGTGAAACTCACCCAAGGTTAAGGGTATTTCCCTCTCGATTCCTTATAGATTAAACCTTCAGGTTTTAGAAAAGACTAGGTTTATGAGCTCCACTGACCCATAAACCAACATTCACTGCGATACAGTTCAAGTCTTCAAGTGAGGCCGCAGGCCGAGTTGCAAAAAGAGTCAGAGTTACCAGGCGAGACTGCAGGCCAAGGCTCCCTCAGGAGTCTAGCGAAAGATGAGAATGGCATGTAGAGCTAAAATAAATAAACTAAAGCATCATTGTTCATATGTTAATCCCGTCACAAGGCACGTTTAAACAGCAAGTGCTTAATATATAGTTATAATACAATGATTATAACTGTATATTATCAATATCAATGAAACAGTGGTGAAAAGGATAATTTTGTGAATAGTTAAAGTCTTTTGACTATTTTATTAGTTAGTTATTATATGTTGGATTTATGTAATAAAAAGTGGTTATTATGTAAGTAAATATAAATAATGAAATCAATAGGTTAAACATTTCCCCATAAATAGTGCCTAAAATTATTATCAATAGAGAACTATTAGTGTCTATAGTTTAGGTTAACAAACAAGATACTATTACAATTTTATGATACAATTAGACTTTAGATTCTTTAAAATAATCAATGCTTCAAAATATAGGTAGGTCTAATACCTTTTTAACAAAAACGTTATTGAATGTTAAGGTTTTTAATACTGCTTTTTCAAACATATTGAATTTGTTTTGAATAAAGCATTATATTGGTTTTAAACTTTTCCCTGTATGATACATAATGTCTATGAACAGTAAATAAATTATGTAAAAGTTTTTATAGTGTTAGTATAAGTTACAAATATTTTATGTAAACAATAAACTATATAATATCTTATATGAAGTTAAGGTGAAAAGATAGTGTGGGCCATACTGTGTAAGAGTGGGAAGAGTTTAAAGAGGAAACGGGGTTTATATACCTTAAGTTTACACACGTATCTTCATCAAGGTTTAAGTGTTTAAGAGCTACTCTCCACCCTAAACGACACACTCTTTTCCGTAGGTTCGTGATTTAAAAAAAACATGTTACGTGCTCAATTTTAAGTAGGCCTTCTCTGCACTGAAAATTGTCAGAGTACCTATATATGGTTTGTGTAGTGACCCACCCGCCCATACACGTACGGCCATACGGAGTCATGCCCGTGTGTAAATATGTGTAACAGGTCCACCTAATTGACAATTAAATTAATTAAATTTAATAAAATACAAATTATTAAAATGAGGAAATAGGTGCATTTAATTAAAACAAATACAGAATATTTAAATAAATTTGGAAATTATAACAAATTAATAGCCAACAAGTATAGAGAATTGGGTAGGCTGATTTATTCCATGGCAGTCTTCCGAGACACATGAGTAAACAAAATTCCAAACATTGCAGTCGAGACAGATAACAGACCTGTTCAGTTTTGCGTCGTCTGGGACGAGCCAATTTCAAGGGGAGTCTACATGACAGTTGAGTCCAAGAGAAATAAAAGATATTGTTAGTTGACAAAAGGACCACTAGAGGCAGCACCAACCAGAGCAAGAGCACATGGACAGACCGGAAGTTTAGCCCTGAACCCAGAGCCCTAGTTTCTAACGGACAGACAAAAAGCCACGCCAGCCTCGTCCAAGTCTCGTTCACTTCAATTCAGTCTAATGTAGAGTGCACAGGTCACCGCTGGTGGTCGCTTGACCCCAAAACCGAATAATTAATTTAAATATTTTTTACCGAACATATTTTAAAATACCGGTAAACTATCTAAAAACGTTATACAATATCCAAGTTAGAACTGTCATTATATCGGTTGTGCTAGAACTACATTATATTCAAATAGAAGAAAGCAGACCACGAGGAGCAACAGACAAAGAAAAAACTAAAGATAAGTTTTAGTTTGTAAATTAGTATAATCATGTTTCTAAAAAATCAGTAAAAAGTAAATAAATTCATTTTTGTAATATTGAAATTCATATATTAATTAAAAAATGTAATAAATTAGCTTTTTCAAACTAGAGTCTTATTCATTGTAATTTACAGCCTCAGCGATTTACCCATAAAAAACGACCCTGAGATATTATAAAATAAATTTTAATTTGAGTAATAATTTACCAAATTAACAAAAACTTAATCTGATGTAACTCATCAAATAAGAGAGAGGTTACATATGCTATTGCAAAATTGTTAGTACAATCTATTACATGAATTAAAAAGAGACACGAACACCACTTATGACTGGAAACAAACAACTACTTCACTGAATATTCTTAAGGTTATGTTTATCTTTTAAGCAATACTAGCAAATATTTTATATGATTTTATATTAAAAAAAAAAGAAAATGTTATTTAACAAAGAACTATAGATCAGTTTTATCTATTCGGTAATCTACGGGAGGTAGTATTACGAACGGAGAAACCTCCCATCTCACCTTTACACTCCCAAGCTATAAGACACTGCAAGATATGATTCATTATTAATGTTTTATCAATGTTCTCGTGTTTATTCTTGCTTTATTTAGTATGGTAACGTGCCAAATCGTAAAATTTACTGGTAAACCAATTAAAGAACAAGTTTTAACAGTAGTGTAATTTGCCGGTGCTGGCTCACATAAATCAAATGGTTTGACAGGTGAGTTTTGTGACGTCACGGTGACGTCACAATGACGTCATTGTGACGTAGGTTAGTACGTCACAGGGATAATTTGTGGGTCAAGGTCATTTGTGTGTTTTTTGAAAAAGGCTTCTTGGACAGAACGACTGTTCTGTCCAAGAAGCCTTTTTCTTTTACTTTATTTAAAATATTACAAATTTTTACAATATGTACATCTTACAGACTAAACCTACAGTAATAAACTACTTAGTGCTGGCTCAGGATCTGGGTGATGTGTTCTCCTTGTCTGAGTCGTCTTTGAGTACATCAACCCCGAAGTCCGCTGTAGAGCTTGCAACTTCTTCACTCCCCATCATCTGCCTCAGTACTGCATTGTACAACTCCTCCCTACACTCATCAGCTCCGATGCGGTCTAGTAACTTAAGGAAGTCGTCTTCGCGATGTAACACATCGCTACAAATGCAATAAATAGGCCCGAAAGTTGCCTCAGGGTTCGACCACATGCAGTGAGTGAAATGTTGACCGTACTTTGTAACTTTGGATTCAGTACAATTCATTCGAAACTTAGTACTCTCAATACTCTGCGCTATTGCACCCATAGCGTTCAACTTTTCCAGCGCCTCAGAACTCCAAGAAGATTTTGCCAACCTGACGTTAAGCAACACCAGCTCCATATTTGTGTTCATATTGAATGTGATTGCTTCGACTGCTGGCGTGCAAGTGATGTTAGAAAGCAGCGAACTGTAATATATAAGAGGAAATTCATGGTGGGGGTAACATCATGTGGTGGGGGTTGCATGAATCCTCCTAGCGTGGTAAATTTCGTCTAAAGTCTAAAATCCCCGTCATATAGACTATAAATGCTTCAACATCAGTCTTAACGCGGGATTTCGATCCAACTTAATTTAAAACCTTCATTTTTACACTACTCACAAACAGAAATCTACGAGTAAATACAGAGCTAAAGTGTGAAACGTAATGTAAGAGGTAAAACCTAAGAAGTTCACCAAGTTTTTTCCTAACGATGTTACCGAACCCCTTTAATACACCTACTGTTATAGAACGATGGTTAAAATATAGCAATATGATAGTGCTAAACAAATACTACAACTTTTAACTTAACACGGGTTTTTGATTCAACTTGTTCTTAAACCCTCACTTTTACACTACTCACAAACAACAATTTTAAATAGAAGCCTAAAGAGTGATACGTAATGTAAGAAAACAAAAGGCAAAATCCTAAATAATCACGACATTTTTCCCGAACGGTGTTGTAGAAACCCTTTATTACACCTACTGTTATAGAACGATGGTTAAAATATAGCAATATAATAGTGCTAAACAAATACTACAACTTTTATCTTAACACGGGTTTTTGATTATACTTGTTCTTAAACCCTCATTTTTACACTACTCACAAACAACAATTTTAAATAGAAGCCTAAAGAGTGATAGGTAATGTAAGAAAACAAAAGGCAAAAACCTAAATAATCACAACATTTTTCCCGAACGGTGTTGTAGAAACCCTTTATTACACCTACTGTTATAGAACTATGGTTAAATATAGGAAAAATGATAGTACTAAACCAATACGACAACTTTAAGCTGAACATAGGAGCACAATCTTATTCAAAGATAAAGTTTGCAGAGCATAAACAATACGAGCCATCCTCAACAAGTGTTATTGCAGAGTGTAAACAATACGAGCCATCCTTAACCGATGTCTGGACATCTTGACCGGACATTCAACTCAGGTGGGAGCCTCGCGCGTTCACACGCTCCCCACTCCTACAAGCCTGTACACAGGGACAGCAAACATCACATCTTCAAGCTCCGTTGCCGGAGCAGGTCATCGGTGCTACGCAGCTCCAGCCACCCCAGCCTCCGCAGATAGCTCTAGCAAGCCTCCGACCTCTTCAAGCAGCTCGGCCAAGGACAGCAGCCTACTCCAGTCCGCTCCCGGGATAGCAGCCAATCCAGAGTTGGAGCAAACATCTATCTCCTATTACCGTTCCTTAAGTCATTTGTTTACGGACACCAAACCGGCTCAAATGGCTTATCCTTGCTTACTGTCGTTCTGAGGTCTCCAAACCACCCGGCAGTAGGCACCCCGGCTCAAACATCTATCTCCTATTACCGTTCCTTAAGTCATTTGTTTACGGACACCAAACCGGCTCAAATGGCTTATCCTTGCTTACTGTCGTTCTGAGGTCTCCAAACCACCCGGCAGTAGGCACCCCTGTCATTATTTATGTGTATTTACTAATGAAACATGTGTTCTCTTTCAGAACTCTTCCCCTCTTCCTTTTACTGTTATGTAGTGCATGCTTAACCTTCTTCCTGTACTGTTAGTTATCTAGTGCATGCTTGATTTATCTTGCTTTAGTAGCTAGTGCATAAAGCTAATTTTATATTATTACACAAACACACACACACACACACACACACACACACACACACACACACACACACACACACACACACACACACACACACACACACACACACACACACACACACACACACACACACGGAATAACCCCAATGGCCAAAGGCTTTTTTTTTTTTTTTTTAACTTTTAAAAAATTGATGTTTGTGAGTAGTGTAAAATGACGGAACTGGAGCAAGTCGGTTCAAAATCCAGTTTTAGGATAAAAGTTGCTGTATTGGTTACTAGAACCATTTTGTTAGACTTAAACGTAGTTCTATCATAGTAGATGTATTAAAGGGGTTTTAGGAATCGTGAGTAGCGGAACTTTGCGGTATTGCAGTAGGTCTGACCAAAATCTCGTATTTGTTAATTAGGATCATTTTGTCACATTTTAACATAGTTCTATCAAAGTAGGTATATTAAGGGAAATCTTCAACAACATTAAACTCGATTTTTTTTTTTAATTTTATTATGTCCTTGACCTACTTTCGAAAGTGAATTATAGCTAAAACATGTACCTTCTTTTTATAAGATTTTACGAGACCTCCTCTCTTACGAATTGTAGATATTCTCAGCTCTGGATCCGCATCACAGTCTTTAACCCAACCCACCAAAGTGATCTCTTAGAACAACAATGATTCTTTCAACGATACAAGTCTGTATTTATGTAAGACCTACACCTTCCCGATTGGAGAAAACTCAACAACCAATCACAGCAAAGCCACGCCCCCCACTGAATAGAGAAAACTAGGATCGCAGCCTGCAGGAATCATTCGCTTACCAGCATCTACCATAGCACCAGCATCTACCACACCATCTTCTACTATGGACCCCAGCGTGAGGAAGCCAACCCTGCCACTACGTCTGGGAAGCCGTCCGCAGAGGTCTATCCTGAAGCAGGCCCTAGAGGCGGCCGACATAGACTTAGAAAAGCTGGGAAGATCCCGCAAGCAGCTTTTCCCTACTAAAATCTGTCTGCCTCAACCGAGACTTTTTCCTGCCTCCGTCGCTACAATACCACTGCCTTCGCCTTCGAATACTGCCCGCCCTCTACCAACCGCTGCATCTCTTACAATACCACTACCTTCGCCTTTGAGTACTGCCCACCCTCTACCAGCCGCTGCATCTCCCACAATACCACTGCTTTCGCTTTCGACTACTGCCCGCCCTCTACCAGCTACTGCATCTCTTTTTTCTCCGCTGTCTCTTCTGTCTCCGCTACCTCCCACTCCGCCTTTGAGGAAACTGAAAGCCTTCAGAGAGTGCCAGAAGGCGTGCAGAGCTCCAAGACCTCCTTGCACGCACCTGTTCCTGCGCGGGGGTAAGAAAGGTGAGAGATGTGGAAAGCCAAGCGCTCTTGGAGGAGTATTGTGTGCGAGACACAAGCCGAAGCGAACGGCTCCTGCAGCAACGGCAACTCCCTTCAAGCGGCTGCGAATAAACCGGCTTAAATCCGGGAAACGCTATTTCTATGTTCAGCGTATTTCAGATCGCGAAGTAGCCTTGGAATGTAGTGGTAAACGCTACAAACTGAAGTTACCTCGTGGACTGATAAACCCTGAACATCTAAATAAGCGACACTATATTATTCGCAACAGCTTGGGGACATCAGAGTGGAGACTTGCTCCCTCTAACACCCTACTTCCTTAAGCCTTCTTTCCATTCTATCAAACGGTCCTTTTCAGGACCCAAACGGCCCTTTTCAGGGCCTAACATTTTTAACTGATTAATGACCTTGACCTACTTACAAACAACCAATCAGAAGAGACCCCCCACTCTCGCGAGCTCTATATATACGCGCACACCTTGAAGACGGTATCATTTCTTCAAGCTCCACTGCCAGATCAACATCTCCTAGATCAGCGCCTCTTCAAGCAGCCCACTCCAGAACCTCTGCCTGCCCGCCTGCCCACAGCTTGCTTCAGGATAGCAGCCAATCCAGAGTTGATTCAGACATCTCTCTCCTATCACCTTTCCTTAAGTTATTTGTGTACGGACACCAAACCGGCTCAATGACTTTTTCCTTAAGTTATTTGTTTACGGACACCAAACCGGCTCAAATGGCTTATCCTTGCTTACTGTCTATCCTCAACAGATTGTTGTTCTGAGGCCCGAAAACCACCCAACAGTCTGTTGAAAAACCATCTTATGTTTGAGTCTTCTCGAGAATACCGCTGGGGGTCGTGAGCACCGCTTCACCCTTCCTCAATCTTACCTTCCAAAACCCAATCCCTGCACTTTGCTGTTCTAAGGCCCGCAAACCATCCAACAAAGTGCATCCTACCTACTGTCTTTCCGACAGAGTGTTGTTCTGAGGCCTGCAAACCACCCAACACTCTGTCATAATTGTGTATTAATATATACTAATAAGTTGTTTTTTCTCTTTCAGCTTCTTCCCTCTTCCTCACAGCCTGCGAAGCCCACCCAGGACCGCAACCTGTCCACAGCTCGCTCCAGGATAGCTGCTAATCCAGAGTTGGCCCAGACATCCCACCCAGGACCGCAGCCCGTCCACAGCTCGCTCCAGGATAGCAGCTAATCCAGAGTTGGCTCAGACATCTATCTCCTATTACCTTTCCTTAAGTCATTTGTTTACGGACACCAAACCGGCTCAATGACTTTTTCCTTAAGTTATTTGTTTACGGACACCAAACCGGCTCAAATGGCTTATCCTTCCTTACTGTCTATCCTCAACAGATTGTTGTTCTGAGGCCCGAAAACCACCCAACAGTCTGTTGAAAAGCCACCTTATGTTTGAGTCTTCTCGAGAATACCGCTGAGGTCGTCAGCACCGCTTCACCCTTCCTCAATCTTACCTTCCAAAACCCAATCCCTGCACTTTGCTGTTCTAAGGCCCGCAATTCATCCAACAAAGTGCATCCTACCTACTGTCTTTCCGGCAGAGTGTTGTTCTGAGGCCTGCAAACCACCCAACACTCTGTCATAATAGTGTATTAATATACTAATCAGTTGTTTTCTCTTTCAGCTTCTTCTTGGGTATTAATATACTAATTTGTTATGTCTTCTTTTTCAGCGCCTTACATTATTCTTTACTCTTAACTTATATATAGTTAGTGCATGCTTGCTTTAGTAGATATATTGCATGTTTTGGTGTAGCATCTAAGTAGTCTGGATATATTGCATGTTTTTGGTTTAGCATCTAAGTAGTCTGGTGGAGCACACATACAAACAGCACACCTTTTTTTATTTTTTTTATAAACATCTACATGTATATGATTATTCATATACAAACACTGATGCTTAAGATTCAATAGTACCCAATTGTGCGGTTGAGGATCTAAGGCATCAGAACATATTTTACAACACTTGAAGATTGTAAAAGCTAACGGAAGGCTTGTTGTATTGTTATTCAGCATCGGTTTATTACCCGTGCTGGAGAATAATATTTCGGCTAACCGTTATCTCTTACTACCTTCATAAAACAACCTTACATTATAATTTTTTTCTTTTTGGTGGAGCACACATACAAACAGCACACCTTTTTTTATTTTTTTATAATCATCTACATGTATATGATTATTCATATACAAAACACTGATGCTTAAGATTCAATAGTACCCAATTGTGCGGTTGAGGATCTAAGGCATCAGAACATATTTACATAACTTGAAGATTGTAAAAGCTAACGGAAGGCTTGTTATGCAGCATTGGTTTATTGCCCGTGCTGGATAATAATATTTTGGCTAACCGTCATCTCTTACTACCTTCATAAAACAACCTTACATTATATATTTTTTTTTTTTTTTTATAAGATTTGGATGACCTTGACCTACATTTTGGACTTGTAATTTCACGTTACTTGCTGCTCTTTGTGTTAAACAAGCTGTTGAATCTTTATCTAGTTTGTCTATATGTACACTAAAAAATAAAAGAACTTAAACCCTCCTCATATGTATATTCTATATAAAGCGGTAAAAATCTTAGATTTAGTAATTTTTAACTACCTGTTAGTTTCAATGGTTGCTACCATCGTTATTATTCGTGTAATGAATGTATACGAGGATAGGAAGCCTCTCTTAGAAGACTTGTGGGTGCTGAAAGCAAAATACCCTACAATGGAAGTAGAGTACGATGGCGACGGTAATGAATGCCATCGATTCACTCAGCGCTTTCACGAAGTGTATATAAAAAACCCTTGGGTAAACGATAGTTGTAAAAAGGTGTTTGTTCAAGTAATTATAAACCCTTAACCCCCCCCCCCTTAGGAAAACGTTGTCAAATTACAATCATAGCTATCAAACTTATAACACAATGTTATTGCTTAACAATATGTTTAGTAACCTAGATGTCTGATTGGTTGGTCTGCATATATAAGAACAGGCTTCTGATTGGTTGGTTTGCGTATGTAAGAACAGGCTTCTGATTGGTTGGTTTGCGTATGTAAGAACAGGCTTCTGATTGGTTGGTTTGCGTATATAAGAACTTGCAAGTGGTGCTAACAATCATTTCTGCTCCAGACATAGTCGAATAAACAAGTGCAATGCATGTTTGCGGTGTTTGTCGTGAGCAATTTGAGGATGAAATTTTGCTATTGTGTCATCATGAGCTGTTTCACAAGAATGAAGAGGAAGAGCATCCTCCAGCTAGAGCAAGCGTTATTATGTATGCTCCACCACGAGACCTGAAAGTAGAGATTTTGGCAGAAGCTTTACAAAGATCTGCGGTAAGACATTTTAAAATAAAGAACTCTAAAAGTTACAATTTGGAAGAATTCTTATCCAAAACAAAAATGTTGATCATAGATACATTAGCAACAGAATTTCGAAGATTAAACTTTGTTAAATTTGGGTTGATTCTAGACGCTATATTTACTAATACCACAAATGAAGTATCGCCAAGAGGATTTATTACTAAAAATCAAACCATTATAGCAACAACAAACCTGGAAGATGTTGTGGATGACTTGTGTCAAGAACTAAAAACCAAACTTATTGAACATGAGGGAAGAGGATCTGGCTGGAGTTTATTGCATATAGATGGCTTGGATATAAGAGTGCACAAACACGGGTATGGTGATAGAGGTAGTAGCTACATAGAGCTTCCAGAAAAGATTTCTAACACTAAAGCATGCATAAATGTACAAAATGAGGATAATGAATGCTTTAGGTATGCAATGTTGGTTAAGTTTATAGAAGATAAAAACATTTGTAGACCTAACGCTAAATACAATCAATTAAGAAAAAAGTACAACTTTAACGGTATGACGTATCCTGTTTCTTTATCAGATGTTAAGAGGTTTCAAAAACAAAATCCTGCAACATCTGTAAATGTTTTTGGCTTAGATAATTCAAATAATGTATACCCTCTCCAATTAGCACAATTTGAAAGAACTGATCACACCGATCTGCTTCTCATAAAAGATGGAGATGTTTCTCATTTTGTATACATCAAGGATTTTAATGCTTTAGTTGCTAGACAAGTGTCGAAAGGCGAACATCGAATAACTGTATGTAAAAGATGTTTCTGCTTCTCAAGAGGATCTCTGCGAGGAAATCAATCAACATGGCTGCAAGAACATCAACTTCTTTGCAGTCAGAAGGAAGTCGCGCGAATATGTTTACCACCTCCAAGTCGTTGCAAAGTTGAATTTACAAAAGTTTGTCAGCAGTATCGAATACCTATTGTTGTATATGCAGATTTCGAATCTTCACTTCTTCCTTTGGATATCGCTAATGCAGATCCAACTAGGCGAACCAAATATCAAATTCATCAACCAAACTCATACTGCATTTTAATAAAATCAACATTGAGTGAAAACCATTTACAGCTTTATGGTTTAACATCAATACCTCAAGTGTACAGAGGCGACAATGCTGCTGAACTGTTTGTAGATAAACTGTATGATATTGCAAACAAAGTGGAGGTATTGTACTCCCGTATTAAACCCATGCTCCCGCTAACAGATCTTCAAATGAGAGAGCACGCTTCTGCAACACAATGCTACCTGTGTGATGGTTGTTTTTCCTCTAATAATAACAAGGTACGCGACCATGATCACTTAACAGGCTTGTACCGCGGAGCTGCATGCAACCGATGTAACATTAATTACAAACTACCTCGCTTTATACCTGTTATTCTTCATAATTTGAGCGGGTATGATTCACATTTTATAGTTCCCCAGTTGGGAAGAGATAATGGCAGTATCGATGTACTAGCAACCAGCATTGAAAAATTTATTAGTTTTTCTAAAAAAGTAAATAAAATCAAATTGAGATTTGTTGACTCTCTACGATTCATGCTTTCTAGCCTAAGCAAATTAGTTGATAACTTAAAGAAAGAAGATCTAATTGAAACATCTAAGATTGTAGCTGCTGACAAGATGGATTTAGTGCTAAGGAAAGGAGTTTTCCCATACGATTACATAGACAGCTTAAGAAGATTTGAAGAAACCTCGTTACCACCTATAGAATCATTTTACAGTAAACTGAATGAAGAATGCATAACTCTTGAAGATTACCAACACGCCTGCAAGGTTTGGAAAGAACTAGGCATGAAGACCTTAGGGGATTACAGCGACTTCTATGTGAAGCTTGATGTAACACTTCTCTGCGATGTGATGGAGGAATTTCGTAATACTTGTATGGAAGCATACGGTTTGGATCCATTACACTCATACACCTCTCCAGGTTTAGCTTGGCAGGCTATGTTAAAAGAGACCAAATGCAAACTGGATTTATTAAATGATATTGATATGGTATTGATGGTGGAATCTGGAGTTAGAGGAGGATTGACCCAAAGCGTTACAAGACATGTTAAGGCGAATAACAAGCATGTGCCTGATTATGATTGTAACAAAGACTCTTTATATATAGGATACTTTGATGCCAACAATTTGTACGGGTGGGCAATGAATAACCCGCTACCTCACGGTAATTTTGCATGGGTGAACCCTGAAACTCTTAAGGACATATCAAGTATTCCAAAACTTGGTGAAATCGGATACATCTTAGAGCGTGATTTTGAATACCCCGAACAAATACACGACCACCATTACGATCTCCCTCTACTCGCTAGGTCAGAAGTTCCTCCTGAAGGTAAACACCCTAAATTAATGATGACTCTTAAACATAAAGAGAGATATGTTGCCCACTTTTGGATAGTGCAACAAGCATTAGAGTTAGGTCTTCGAATTACAAAAATTCATAGAGCTATTCAATTTTCTCAATCATGCTGGTTAAAACCCTATATTGAGTCAAATACAAAACGCAGAGCTGCTGCTACATCCGAATTTCAAAAGGACTTTTTTAAACTAATGAATAACTCGATTTTTGGAAAAACCTTAGAAAACAAGCGAAAACATAAAAATGTTAAGCTAATTTGTGATGCATCAAAATTGGAAGATTTAGTCAAGCAACCAAATTTTAAAACATCTATAATAATTAATCAAAATCTAGTTGCTGTTGCCATGAACCCTGCAAAGATAGTTATGGACAGACCTTTGTATGTAGGTATGTCCATCTTAGACATTTCCAAGACCCACATGTACGATTTCCACTACAATAAAATGGTCCGCTTTTATGGTCGAGATAGAATCGGAATATCATACATGGATACCGACGCATTTATATATTGGATAAAAACAATCGATATGTATGAAGACCTTAAAACATTTCCCCACAATAATGATTTTGATTTTTCCGAGTACCCTATCACTCACCCAACTTACGATGGTGGTATAAATAAAAAGGTTCTAGGAAAGTTTAAAGATGAGACCAACAGTGTACCAATACATGAAATCGTGGCATTAATGTCAAAAGTATATGCAATAGAAACTAGCGATACAAGTAATATTATCAAAAAAGCAAAAGGTGTTAAAAAAATATTTCTAAAAAAGAAACTGCAGTTTGAAAACTACAAGAAGTGTCTTTTTGAAGGTGAAGAAGTAATTGCAACGTTTAACACCATACGAAGTTTTAATCATCAGTTATGCAGCGTAACCGAAAGGAAGAAGGCTCTGACAGCCAACGATAACAAACGACACATTCTTGAAGACAAAGTGCACACGCTACCTTTTGGACACTACTCACTCAACAGAATAGATGATTGAAATGTCTTTTACCAGCATTATTGAATAGCAAAAAAGCCCTTTTAAGGGCAAAAAAAATTTTTAGATTTTAAATGACCTTGACCCGATTTTAAGCGTAGCATATGTTAAAAGCTGTATTTAAATATTATTACACTGCAAGGTGTAAACAGTGATGATTGAATACTGTTAGAGGTTGCTTTGTATACCAAGATGACTCTTAAAAGTGAGGTTATTAACGAGCTGCACAAACCAGCTAGAATAAACTTTCCTAGGAGGAATACTATCCTAAAAGGAGTAAATGATTTGTATCAAGCAGATTTGATAGAGGTACAACCTTATAGCAGATTTAATAAAGGATTCCGTTACATTTTAACATTTATAAACTGTTTTACAAAAGTTGCCGATGCAGCTCCTTTAAAAGATAAAACAGGTAAAAGCGTTGCTGCAGCAATGGAAAGAATATTAAAAAGAGGGGGACATATAGTAAAACATTTACAAACTGATGATGGTAAGGAATATTTTAACAAAGTCTTTACGGATATGATGAAGAAATATAACATAAACCATTACTCAACAAAAAGTGAAAAGAAAGCAGCTATTATTGAAAGGTTTAACCGAACCCTAAAGGGAGCTATGTATAAAATGTTTTCAGTTAGAGGTAAGCATGTTTGGCATGATGTGTTGACAAAGTTAATTAGCGACTACAATAACACCTTCCACAGAACTATAGGAATGAAACCAGTTGAAGTAAGTAAGGAAAATGAAGAAGAAGTATTAA
This sequence comes from Stictocephala bisonia, assembly GCA_035578905.1. NCBI lineage: Eukaryota > Metazoa > Arthropoda > Insecta > Hemiptera > Membracidae > Stictocephala > Stictocephala bisonia. The sequence continues at coordinate 24,683 of JAQJVL010003608.1, read as the reverse complement.
AAATTATTAAAAAGAACACCAAACCTAAGGACGATAAAAGAAAACCAAAAACTTACAATGTCGGAGATAAAGTACGCATAAGTAAGTATAAAGGTGTTTTCGATAAAAAGTATTTACCAAATTGGACGAATGAAGTCTTTACAATCCATCGAGTACAACCAACACATCCGGAAACATATATTTTAAAGGATAATAAAGGAGAGATTTTAGAAGGAGGTTTCTACGGTCATGAATTGTTAAAGTCTTTTGTTGGTGATGTTTACTTAGTAGAAAAGGTACTGAAAAGGAAGAAGGATAAGCTGTTAGTGCGATGGCTGGGGTTTAATAAAAGTCAGGATTCTTGGATTGATAAAAAGGATTTGGTTTAGGTTAAACACAGCAGTGTAATCAGAAACCTTGAATACGATGGAGATAGTTCAATTTGAGGAACATTTCAATGTAAATAACATAGATAATCTAACAGTAGACAAAGTTACTACCATAGTGGGAAAGCACGGTCCATTGCTGCCTGATACTGTTAGATGTTTAGTCACTGGACCATCCAATTGCGGAAAAACTAATGTTGTATTTAACCTCATCACAAATCCAAACGGATTAAGGTTTAACAACTTATATATTTTTAGCAAGTCCTTGCAACAACCAAAGTATCAATTGTTGCGCAAAATACTTTCTGAAATACCTGATGTAAGTATGTATGAATACGATAGTAACGAAAAAATAATGCAACCATCTCAAGCTAAACCTTATTCAATCTTTATATTTGATGATGTGTCTTGTGAAAACCATGATACAATTAGAAGCTATTTCTCAATGGGGAGACACAATAAAATAGATTGTATTTACATAGGTCAAACATACAGTAAGATACCTAAACAGCTTATACGCGATAATGTCAACCTTTTGATATTGTTCAAACAAGATGATACAAATCTGAAGCATGTATATAACGACCACGTTGGTGCAGACATGATTTATAACAAGTTCAAAGAGTTATGTGGAAGAGCGTGGGAAGATATTTACGGATTTGTTGTAATAGATAAAGATCGTGAACTTAAAAGTGGACGATATCGCATAGGGTTTGATAAGTATGCAATATTACAATAATCTTTGATAAAATTGTTCTCATTTACTACCGTTTACTCCTACTGTTAACATGGATGAGCAAGAAAGACTGTTAAAAGAGATAAATGCGCTAAGTGATTCTATTCGCCAGAAAAACAGAGCTTTGAGAATGGGTATAAGTGAGAGGGAGAAATATTTGGAAACAACCTTTAAACCAGTGATCCAGCCCCTTAAGGAACTAGTTCAAGGAGTAAGTCAAGCAAATCCTCCTACAGATGGTGATTTAATATTACCAGTACCAAAGTATGAAAAGTATGAGAGTGATGAAATTAAAAATGAAGAATCTGAAACAACCGATGAGGATAGGGATCAGAGCGTGATAGATGAAGAAGAAGATGCCTTAACAGACCCTACTGAGGTAACTAAAAGAGCAGACGATAGCGAACAAACAGAAGAAGAAGGGGAAGAAAGCGATATTCCTCCTTCCAACATTAGCAAGTTAGGATTAGATATAGCATTAACAGGTGTTCTAGGAAGAAAATATTTACTGAAAATGCTGCATTCAACACCTGTAACAGAAAAATATCATGTCTATGGTGCTCGACTTGATGAGGATGGTTTAAAGATAGGAAATAAAAACTTAAACGTCGATGAAAAAGATAACATATAGATTGGGGAAAAGAAATACAAAGGAACTAAAGGTTTATTTGAATTAATATTTAAATCCAAGCCAGAGAACTATACAAGAACAGATTTAAATACATTTAGAGAAATTTGTCAACATACTAATGCACATCGTAAATCTTACGCTCCAGACGCTCCTTTACATAAAAATGTATCTTTAAAGTATAAAAATATAATATCTCAACTATTTTTACCCAGACGTAGTCAGTTAAAACGAAAAGCAACTTCTACTGAAAAAGTGAATATTCCCTCTAAAAGAAATAAAACTGGTGAAGGTTTATTGAAAAATGTTTATAGTACAAACATTATTTACTACAACAATATAAACAAACTGGTAACACGTATGAGATTATTGTACGAAGCGATGGAAGCTGGCCATACGGGTCTCGATAACGAATGGGTGGCATTAACTGCAGAACTTAGGAATAAAGGTGTTATAGAATAACATATATATATTAATAGTATTTTTTATATGCACTGTCAGTACTCTGCTATAAATAGACATGAGAAGACGATCAAGGATTAGTCGTGATATACATCTCGTTAGAAAAGGTGGAGGAGTAGTATCTTCAACTTTATCCCGTATATTTAATCCTTTGAAAAATATACCTGTTGGAGCAATTGTCAACACTGCGATAGACGCACTACCCATAGAGCTTCATCTTCCAGGAGGTTATCAATACTGCGGACCAGGAACAAAACTACAAAAAAGACTAGCCCGAGGAGATACCGGAATAAATAAATTGGATCAAGCGTGCAGAGAACACGATATAGCATACTCAAAGTTTAACGATTCTGCTAATAGAACAGTGGCAGACAAAATCCTAACAGAAAAAGCTTGGAATAGAGTGAAATCAATAGACGCTAGTGTTGGTGAAAGAGCAGCAGCTTTAGCGGTGGCAGCAGCTATGAAAGGGAAAACATCGTTTGGTGGTGGTAAAAAGAAAAGTAGAAAGCGGTCGCAGAAATCTGTTGGTGGCGCTTTAAGCAGGGGAAAGAAAAGGAACGCTAAGAAGAGGAACAGTAGGAAGACTTCAATATGGTCCATGTTAAAAAAGGGAAACGGTCTTTATTTAAAACCATACCGTGTGTACTAAACAATAAGGAAAAGCTAATATTACCAAATCAAGCGTTAAGTAATAAAGCCTTACTACAGTATGCAGCTTGTTTAAAAATACCATTCTTTAGAGGTGTTTTTATGAAAGACAACCTACCACGAGATATTAAAGTTAATGAAACCGGTGTTGTCAATCTTGATAATAGTGAAGGACCTGGAACCCATTGGGTATGTTACAAAAAACTTGGTAAGACTGTATTCTACTATGACAGTTTTGGAAACCTCCCACCTCCGAAAGAACTTGTACATTACTTTAACCCCGCTGATCATATATACTACAATTACACAAGACAACAACCGTCAGATACATCTATTTGTGGACATTTATGTTTAGAGTTCTTAGCTACAAGTGTTAGTCAGCTTTAAGATGTCTTCGTATACAGTGTCCTTTACAGGGAATTCATCAACATTGCGCAGTGTACTTTTTCCTGCGTTAAGATTGCAAAAAGGTAAATTGTGGGAAGCAGCACTGCTGGATTTTACAACGTACAACTCTATTCCAAACATAACAGAAAACGTTAATAATAAACTTCATTACTCTAAAAGTGTTGACAACAATGGAAAAGTAATGAAACTTGAAGAATTGCAATTACCAACAGGTTCATATGAGATAGATGATATAAATAAAATGTTACAAGAAAAGCTTGGTAAAGAAAACATTTCAATTACAGGCAACAACAACACTTTAAAAACGGAGATAAAATCCAAATATTTTATAGATTTTAGCAAGGAACATTCAATTGGCGGTTTATTAGGTTTTCCTAAATCAACGCCAATGCTAAAACCGAATGAGCGGTACACCGGTGAAAACACTGTGAATATTCTAAAGGTAAACGCTATCAATGTTGTATGCAATATTGTACAAGGATCATACAAAAATGGAGAAAATAGTCACATATTGCATACTTTCTACCCATCCGTTCCACCAGGTTTTAAAATTATTGAGAAACCTAATAATCTCGTGTACTTGCCGCTGAACACCAGTTACGTCTCAGACATCGTCCTGGACATAGTGGATCAAGACGGAAACGCTATTGACTTTAGAGAAGAGACTATTACTGTCAGGATTCATTTAAAAGTAAACGTGTAAAAATAATTAAATGGGATTATCTTTTAAAAAGACGGGATCAAGTATTAATAGAGCCAGTAGCTCATTGACAGCTGACGAGTTAACAAGTGATAATCGTCAATTTCTAGAAGATTTAGGATTTAAAATAAAAGACTATGGATATTCTGGATATAACCCACGGTCCAACATTCGACGAGAGCCTTTGGGAGAAGGAGTATCATACACACAACCCTTACGCTTCATCGAAATTAAACAATAATGATGAAATTCGTATCCCTATTCAGCAACAAGACATCTACACTCTACCATCAGAGAGCTATCTCTATGTCGAAGGGAAAATTACCAAGAAGGATGGAATAACGACTGGAAGTACTGTACCTTTTATCAATAATCCTATAGCCTATTTGTTTGATGAAATCAGGTATGAATTATCAGGTGTTACTGTTGACTCTACTAAAAAAGTTGGTATTGCCACAACATTGAAAGGATTAACATCTATAGCTCCGAATGAAAGCTGCTTTCTGCAAGTAGCAGGATGGATTGCACCGAAAAAGGAAAGTATTGCGCCAAACAGTGATGGGAGTTTTGATTTTCATATACCACTAAAACTTCTGCTAGGTTTTGCTGAAGACTACAAACGAATAATCATCAACGTTAAACAAGAATTAGTGCTTTTACGCGCACCAAACGATAAAGATGCAATTGTAGCCCCTGCAGGCGCTACCAATGACAACTTAGAATGGAGCTTAACCCTACAGAAAGTTGTATGGAGAGTACCGCACCTAAGACTATCAGATACTCATAGAATTACTTTGCTAAAACAGCTGAAGGCGGATCGTGACATTGTTCTACCTTTCAGAAGTTGGGAATTGCATGAATATCCTATTCTCCCTGCAACGCAACGACACTCATGGACTGTAAAGACATCAACTCATTTAGAAAAGCCTAGATATGTAATATTTGGCATGCAAACTAATCGAAGAAACAACATCACAGCTAACGCAGGACAATTTGATCATTGCAAGTTGACAAATTGTAAACTGTTTTTAAATTCACAATTTTTCCCATATGACAACTTACACATTTCCTTTGATAAGAAGAGATATAGTGTGTTGTATGAAATGTACGCTCGGTTCCAGAACTCATATTATGGTAAAGTAAACACTCCACTGTTGTCTCCTGAAGAATTCAATTCCATAGCGCCTATTGTAGTCATAGATTGTTCTAAACAAAATGAATCTGTAAAATCGTCTAGTGTTGATATAAAGTTAAAACTTGAGTTTGAAGCCAATGTCCCGAACAATACAAGTGCGTACTGTTTGATTCTACATGACAAGATCGTGACATATACGCCTTTAACAGGAGTTGTTAAAATGGTATTGTAGGAAAAGATTTAAAATTGTTCTTTATTCTCTAAAGAGGGTATAAATAGCTGAACTGTGCACACATTTTTAGTTAGTCACGAGCTGTGATAGAGACAACACTGCACATCCACCATGAGTGATACTTCAGAGACACCATTATTGGATAATGGAATGGAAGAGTCGACAACCGTTGAAGCAGAGGAGCAAAACGCAAAGGTTATAAACAAGAAGAAAAGGAAGATTGAACATGAAGCTCCGATTACGCTTTTAGCAGAAGTTTTTCTCCGAGTTATGTACCCTATATCGACTTGTATGAGTAAATGTTTATCTGCAGGTCTTGTTAAGTCTTTGGGATATTTACCTACTGTTATCTTACACCATGGACCAAAATCTGTCCAGTTTTCAGAGACGGCTTGGGACTCATTTGTTAAACATTTACACCTAATTGAATGCTATTTAGCCAACAATATAATCGGGCGAAAAACTAATGTAAGATTGTTGGATAGTGACATTGAGATTGATGTTGTTAAGCAACGTGGAGACCAGCAAGTACGAATAAGAAACTTAAGCAAACACGAAGATAAACTACAATTAACGCAGCAAGAATTCTTTATTTTAAATGCCATTGCTTCACCTGTAACCAGATATGTAAAGCAATTAGCATTTTCAGAACCAATTCTTCAAGATTATTTAATACATACAATGGAAACACAACCTGATGTACCTATACTCTATAGTCCTATCGACACATCCATCTTTAACAGAATCCCTTACGAAGTTGAAGTGTGGCGAGGTTTAAGAGATTATATAACTAAGCCTGACAAACAAGACCCGCAGAATGAACATATGTATTCAAAGGAGAACCTTTCAGAGTAAAGTGTCATACTTGTATCTGTGGGAGTAGGCCTATCTGGGGATGGTGCCCACGTTAAATAAACACCAACGCGCCGGGAACTGTACGGCATGATATAAAACGTATCTACCGTGGTGCGGAAACCAGTTCACTTTGTTGTTACAATGAGTAACAATATACACTCAGCTTCAGTTAGATTCAGCGAAAATTTTCACATTATTAAGGAGAACCCTTGTGTGGTAGAATTCCAGGCTTTTATAGGAGATGATAAAAAGTATATTATCAAAGAGTTGGTTTTTATTGATATAAATAATGGAGTTGACTATATATTTTTATTTAAACCGCCATTTGACTTCAAAACATTAAGTAAAAGAGCGAAGATTACAAACAGATGGTTAACAAATAATTATCATCACATCAAATGGGAAGAAGGTTTTAGCGATTATGACACCCTAGATAACATTATGTACCACTTCTGTTCAAAGTTTAAAACATTTTATACCACAGGAGCAGAAAAGCGTAATTGGATTCAATTGTTTACGTCTGGAAATGTTTATAATACAGTTATTGATAAAGCTTTTAAACTACATAGAGATATAGCATGTATTTCCGTTCAAAACCATGCACATATGTATGTCAATTGTGCGTTGAAGAAAGCTAAGCGTTTGGTGGGGTTTTTACAAGATCCGTTAGATTGTTGCAGTGGTGGGGATATTGGAGGGTATATATACACCACAACACCACTGACAATGCATCAGTATTACTCTGACTTTACAGAGGAAACATCTACATCAGCTTCAGATGGCATCTCCACAGTACCTTCAAACGTTGGTTGAGCAATTCAATGCTCAATCCAAATCTTCGGTGTTGCTAACGAAAAGGTGCTCAGAACTCAAAGAGCACAAGCACTACATCATTCACCACATTAGAAAGATTGATACAGCTGTCGGTGACGCAGTATTAGTTGCATTAAGTGATGCACCATACGTTCCAGGTGATGAACCCAAGTTTCAAGTCTTCCTACCAAAACGCTTTGTACATCTACTGCAGAATGAAGACGTGAGGAATATTCAGCCAGGAGCGCTCTATCTCATCTCCCATGGTGTGAGTGGGAACAATTCTACAGAACTCTCTCTTCACCTTTCATCATCTAGTCAATAGTTATAAGACTTTTGTATTTTTTAGTGATAAGACATGATTGTAATTGTGGAAATAAACTTTACTTTTTTAAAAACTCGTTTGGGTGACCTTGACCTACTTTCTGTCTTGTATAAAACAGCTTGTTCCAATAGAAAGATTGTAGTGTCAGTATGAGTGTGGACAAGTTTGGTCGATTTGATCAGAGTGTAGCAAAGACCCAGTCTGAGGCCCATAACGCAGTAAATGCCGCTTATGTGCAAAAGAATTGTCTATCATTATCAGATGTAAACGATCATTATGATGCTAAAAACAGAACTATTAGAAATGTTTCCACACCCCTTCTACAGAATGATGCAGCAAATATGCAATTTGTACGGAATTATAGTTTAAAAAGGACTTCTGACATGCAATTTTCAGCTAATAACAAATTTATAAGAGAGTTGCGTGATCCAGTCTTAAATTCGGATGCTGCAACTATGGGTTTTGTTAAAAGGTCGTCCTTAAAAAGGACTCATCCTGATGGAGATATTGATATAGAAGGGAAATTGCTTAGAAACCTTGGTAATCCCGTTTTACCTACAGATGCTGTTAATATGAAATATGTATTATTAAACACTCCAAGACAGCATATTGACCATTGGACGTTTGATAATAAAAAATTGAGCAATGTCCAAGACCCTACTTATGACGGGGAAGCTGTCAATTTACGATCACTAAAGCAGTTAGGTTTAATCAGAACATTTGAAGCTAAGAGTCATTATGATGCTAAAGATTATAGAATTGTTCATGTAGGTAATTCCAAAGATGATAATGACGCCGTTAATGTAAAGGTGTTAAAAGATTATGTTGCAAGATATATCACGCATCATGAGGGACAATTGGAACGGTTATCTTCAGCGATATTTGATTATATTCATCGATCTTCAGGGAAGTCTGCTGAGCTAGGTATAACAAACACAAACTATTTGGATTGGGATAAAATACTTAATAAAAAGATATTGGAAGAAGATGAGTCAGAAGACCACATAAGGCAAAAAGACCGCATGACGTCACTCCATCACTTTGAGGTATAAAAGGAAGTGCACGTTCATTTTACAATCATTCCATTTTCTACATTCAACTGTGTCGGTCACATACTACAAAACCAAAAATGAATACCAACATGGTGATGATTATGTTTGAATTACGGTTCTGCAAACGCACCTGGTCTCCACAGTGTAAAAGTGTTCTTAACATGATGGCTGAGTTAGCCCAGAACATTGAGGACAGGAAGAAACGCTTTAAGTGTACTGAGGTGACCATCTCTAGATATGGTGTACATTTTATTGAATGTATTTGGGCAAATCCCGATACAAATGTAGGCCCTGATTGCTGCGTTTGCAGCCGCATAAAATATGATGAATACAAATTTGTTAAATTGTTTGAAAGACTTGGCCCCAGTGAATGCGGAGAAGATTTGTATAGACGATTGATTGGATATATAAAAGGTGATGACTCAGAAGTTGAAAAGAAAAAGGATGAAGAACCAGTGGTACGAGTAAAGCAATTATGGATGAGATCTGTGGAATGACAGGGGGTTATAGTATATATATGACGAGGATTTTAGACTTTAGACGAAATTTAACACGCTAGGAGGATTAATGCAACCCCCACCACATGATGTTACCCCCACCATGATTTTTCTCTTATATATTACAGTTCGCTGCTTTCTAACATCACTTGCACGCCAGCAGTCGAAGCAATCACATTCAATATGAACACAAATATGGAGCCGAAGTTGCTTAACGTAAGGTTAGCAAAATCTTCTTGGAGTTCTGAGGCACTGGTAAAGTTGATTGCTCTGGAGGACTTGTATAATGCAGTACTGAGCCAGATGATGGGGAGTGAAGAAGTTGCAAGCTCTACAGCGGACTTCGGGGTTGATGTACTCAAAGACGACTCAGACAAGGAGAACACATCACCCAGATCCTGAGCCAGCACTAAGTAGTTTATTACTGTAGGTTTAGTCTGTAAGATGTACATATTGTAAAAATTTGTAATATTTTAAATAAAGTAAAAGAAAAAGGCTTCTTGGACAGAACAGTCGTTCTGTCCAAGAAGCCTTTTTCAAAAAACACACAAATGACCTTGACCCACAAATTATCCCTGTGACGTACTAACCTACGTCACCATGACGTCATTGTGACGTCACAGTGACGTCACCGTGACGTCACAAAACTCACCTGTCAAACCATTTGATTTATGTGAGCCAGCACCGGCAAATTACACTACTTTTAACCTTCGTAGCTTTTAAGCCATGATTTGATATACGTGAAATAAATCTGTTTGTGTACTATTTGTGTAATAATAGTGAACTACCTGAAAAATAACGACAATCTGTGTCACGGTTGAATGCATGGCCAAACTTTTTGGGTAACTCCTATCTTCAGTTGAGTTATTCCGGACAAAAGCGGTTCATCAGAAAAGTTTATTATTCAACTGCAGAGTGGATTCTGTTGTATTTCTGATTCCAATATCGTAAATCCACTTCAAGAATTATTTGTAAACTCAGATTTAACAACCCAACTGTAAGTAAGTACAAGAGAGCACCCGAGCACCATTGAGTTTGGGTATGAACCAATAATTATTTAAGATGGATTGATTAGATTTTAGTTTAGTTTTGAATATTTGTCTTAACGGAGTTGCGTTTGTTGGTTTCACTTATCAATTAAATAAACTGTCGTAAAAATATGTATAAAATGATACTTTTCTAATGTAGATTTTCTACTTTTCTACTTTTTTAAAGTAGATTTTTAAAATGAATGTGTAGTTTTATTATTTATTATTAAGACGGAAATCGTAGAAATATGGGCAAATATAAGGGGCAAATGAGTGTAGATATTTTTAATTTTATTCGATTGTAGTCAACGCTTCCACCAACGGTCGACTTATTCTTTGAAAGAGCATTTTATCAATAGCCCAGGACAACTAAGAAGCCTACAGCTTTACGTAGGATCCGAACCACGTAGTTTTGGTATGTAAGTAATTCCTATTTTTTAATTAATTTTAATTTTTCTGTAATTTATTTAACATACTTACTTAATACATTCCAATGTTTAGTACTTATAACTGCAAAATACCTTAAGTTATCATTTATTTGTAGTTTAAGTTCCTACATACTTTTTTCTCATTTTATAATAACAATATTATTTTATAACTGTAGATTATTTTATGATCTATAAATACTGAAGTGTTGTATGTAATTATTTGTAAAGCCGGTGATGACAATACATGCATACAATAAAATAATTTCAATTAAATACACCATATGGATTAATTATTTCTGTGAAATGAATATAAATGAGGCAAGAATATAATATACGTTATGTAAAAATTTAAAAAATTTATAAATTACTCTTACCATCTCTGGTGGAAATAATGGCCAGTGAGATGTTATTGGGAGTGATTAACAATACCATACACATTTCATGGATATCAGATTTTTTTACCATACAATTTCAAACAATTTTAAATAAAATATAATTAAATATTATTTAAAATTTTTATAGAACTAATCGATAGAAATTCGTATTAAAATTAAACTAATAATTTCATGATACTTATATTCAGAGTATTGACATTGACAAATAGGTAACTAATAATGGAAAATATAGTTAAACTAAACTAAGCAGATTAAAAACATAAGTAGACCTGTATTTACCTTTCTCAAGTATTATCAAAACAAGTGATCGTCACACAATAAAAAATTTGCAACATTGTAAATCAAAACATAAAAATATTTATTGCAAATGATTTCAGTAAAACAATTTTACCATCCTCAGACTGGAGGGAATCAAAAAGAATAAACGTCACTATTTATGTTTCAAACTAAATTATATGTTTAACTTATGATTATTTAGTTTTTAAAAAGAGAAATTAAATCGATATAACTCAGCCATCCCTTGTAATTTATTGAGTTGATCGATAAATATAAATATTTAGTTTTTACAGTATTCTGCAAATTATTACTATTTAAATGATTGAAAATATATACTTGAATAAATGTAACTATTTAATACTAGTCAAATAATTTAAAAACTCATCGAATAGTAATCACATCTTATTTAGTTTTAATTTGAAGATGTACAGTATATTATTTTTATTGCATCAGCCAAATAAACCTATGATCTAAGATAATAATTAATTAATTATTTCAATGTAAAATATTACTAATAAATGCTAGAAAATAGTAAAAAATAATAAAATACTCACCAAGTAATTAGGAAAGTATTTTTCAAAATGAAACCACACCTTTTTATAATAGAAATTACTAATATTTATTGATCAAATCCAGTTATTAGATATAAACAATAATACTTTATAAAACATCGATAAAATGTCAAATAAACTATGAAAACGTCAATATGTTTAGTTTTTGTAATTGGTATTCATATTAAATATTTCACAAACATAGTTTTCTAGCCATAAACAAATATTGTTACTCTTTTTCTTCAAAAATATATTTTGAATAAAAAGAGAATAAATGAGTATAAAGCATGCAAAGGTTGAATAAATATAATACAATAATGTAATCTGATACTATCTAATGGGTGTAAACCAACCTGCTCATGTAATATCAAACTGTGGATAACCAAATTAACCCAACCCCAGGGAGTTTGTAGTGTTGTTCTTGTAACACGCCAATGGTTAACTTTTTCTAAAAAATGCAATTTATTTTTAATTTTCTATTGCGTCAACTATTTATGTTATAATAACATAAATCAATTGTTATAATTTCAGTAAGTAAAGCCTTTCAATTTTAATTGAAGAAAGTTGTACATTTTTTTGAACTGATAAAGTATGTAAATTTGAGGAGATTTAAAAGTCGTTGACTGGTTTAAAAATGAAAACAACGTTACAATCATCATCAAGGGCGTTCTGCCCTCAGGCAGGTCCTACTGCAGCCTTCCACTAAATTTCTGTTTTGAACAAGCAAGTTTTATTGTGTCATACTTCTATTCGATGCTTACACTTTCCACCATCTGGAATCTTCTCCCCTTTTATCTCTTTTCCCTAAATTTTCCTTCTATAGCTTTTCTAAACATGCTCTCTCCTCTAATCACATGTCCTAACCAATTAATTTGTCTTCTTCTTAAAGTTGTCAGTACTTCATTTCCGTCGCTCACCTTCCTCAGTACTTCTTTATTTTCTCTCTACCTTCTCTACCTCAGTACTTCTTAATTTTGCTCTCTACCTTCCCACCCACCTAGTTTCTCCTTCCTTCTCCAAATCCATACCTCCCATGTTCCCAATCTCTTCTTGTCTTCTTACCTGAGAGTCAATGTTTTCGCTTCATACCATAAAACCCTCCAAATAAAACATTTCAGAAATATTTTCCTCAACTTCTTATCCAACGGTCCACAGAGTAAACTTATTTTTTTTTACTTAAACTTTCTTTTGACTCAGCAGTTCTTCTTACTTTTGATTCCTTTTCCCTACCCGTATGTTCTTCAATAATACTCGTATCGTCCTCAGGCGTTACTTTCTACCACTAACATAAGTCAATAAAAAATAAGTAATAAATAAAACCAGATACTTAAATGCTAGGAAAAGCATTTACGGGTATTCACATTTGCGATTTGAAATTCCTTCCATAGTGGCTACACGCCTTCTGTATCTTCTGGAATTGTCAGAATAAACGCAATGTAAAACCCCAGTTGAATACCAAAATCAAACCTAAGTACCTGCCTAAGGTCCAACCACAACTCTATCATACCACCAATTTCGTACTACTCATGAGCGAAAACTTAAAATTAAATTATAAACACTCACAGTTCCATGCTGTAAGATAGTATAAACAAAATACACTCTGTTGGATAAATTGAATCTTTACATGTCTTTCTGCTACTTATTTATTGTTTTGTTTACATATTTTGTTGTTAATTAAATTAATAAGAAACTTAGTATATCTAGAAAGCATGTAAAAATACATAATATCCACTCAGCTGTTTATACTCAGTCATGATGACACCAAATCCTTGTAACCATCTAGCGACATGTGTTGAAGTACTGTGTGATAATGGATTCCACACCCCTTGGGATCTGTGAGTTGGAATTGTATTTCTTCGTTCAATCTCTCAGTGCAGTAGACAACTCTAACGCTGTTTATTTTAATAATTTCCTTAAATAGGTAAAGCGTTTGAGACCAAAAAGATTCAGCCCATTAATTCCAAAACAAATCAATAATTTATATTTAGTAAATATTATAATATGAGACGATATATTTTAGTATTAAATTATTTTCTATCTCACTATCTACAAGATAGAGCTGTATATGTAAATGGTCCATTAGTTCGTCAGTTCACTTTTTAAATAAATTGTCAGTAAATAATATATTAAATCCCTTTATTTATAGAAAGAACATACATAATATTTGTAATATGTATTATTCTTCCTCAATAAATCATTAATGTATTGTTATGTCTCTAAGTAATAAGGTAATTACAATATATAACACAAAACTAGATATTAAAGAATAGGAATTTATTATGTATATTTAAATTTAAACATTTCTTAAGGTTTTTGTTTTATGTGTTTGTTTGGCACAACCAGTAAACAAAATCTTGATCAAGGCTTTGAATAAAAAAAAACCATTAATTAAAATGTGATCAATCAGCTAAAATTGTTTTCAGAAATATAAAAAGTCTCTCGTTATATGGAAAATAGAGTTACGTCACATTTTTATTCATAAAGGAAACCCCAACAGAAATGAATGACACTTTTTAGATACATAATTATAGTACAAAAAATAAAATTCAAATCATACACACTTATTATAATCTAAATTTGTATAAAATAAATAACAAATAGTTTTATAATTAGCATAATACGTGTCAGTACAAATACAGTACAAATGAACATCACACAACACAAATTTATTGCAAATAAACACAAAATTCACAAATATTATGGTGATTGATTTCGGTGAATCACGCTCACCTTCCTCAGACCAGAGAGATTCACAAAAGAATCAAATTTGTGTTATGTGACGTTCATTTTTACTCTAAAAAATAACATACATAGGACCAAACTTTTGTAGATTTTTAATGTAAACTAAAAAATAAAACAACTTTAATAAATAAAATTAAGAAAATACTTAGCTGTACTCAAATTAAGAATTCTAATCAAAAATTATATCCAGTAAAGAAGAAAACCAAATTAAATAAGAAGAAGGAACACAAACATCAAAAACCTTTTCACAGTGATAACTGGCTGAATTCTGTACCTCAAAGCCAAATGCTTGCCTGTTAGTTTCAAAATTCAATTTTGACTTGTCAGATAAGATTTACGTACAATGTCGTGTGATACGGTTTAATTAAACTATAACTGCTTCAACGTAATTTCTTTACTGATATTAATAAGGATCAACTGTTTACTGTCTTTTAAAGCAATTAAAAATCCGTTTATGATTATCCTCATTTTACATTTTATTGTGTGATTTATACATAAAAGTTGCCAACTACCTGCATTTTTACATTTTTGAAAGTAATAGGACGTTTAAAGTATGTTCATTAAACTATATTGTAGAGTTTTTATATAAAATAGACTGAAAATTATTTTAATAATAAATTAAAATGTATCCAAAAGGTTTATCAAGCCATGTGGATCCTAATTGGTGTAATTATTTTATCTATATCAGTATTATATATTTACTAATGCAAATGAGAGATGTGGTAGTCGTTTACAGTTTGTTAAAACCCAACTAAAAAAAATCAACCAAAAACTCAACTAAAAAATTCTAAACTGTAAGATACTTATTGGAAAATTGAATGTTATTGTTAAACTTATGTTAGTAAAAGTGAATGATGATTCAATTATAGGAAGGTAAGGAAACATAAAATAAAAAAAAATTAAATACAAGATTATTTCCACTTAAATATAATAAATAATAACTAATACATATTTGATGATTGTTGTAAAATAGGTTTCACCATAGTTACTTGTAACATGTGTTAGTTATATGAATATGCTTGGAGTATTTACCATAGTTACTTGTCACATGTGTTAGTTACATGAATATACCTTGAATATTTACCATAGTTACTTGTCACATGTGTTAGTTACATGAATATACTTTGAATATTTACGATAGTTACTTGTCACATGTGCTAGTTACATGAATATACTTTGAGTATTTACCATAGTTACTTGTAACATGTGTTAGGAACATAAATATACTTTGAGTATTTACCATAGTTACTTGTAACATGTGTTAGTTACATGAATATACTTTGAGTATTTACCATATTTACTTGTAACATGTGTTAAAAACATAAATATACTTTGAGTATTTACCATAGTTACTTGTAACATGTGTTAGTTACATGAATATACTTTGAGTATTTACCATAGATACTTGTAACATGTGTTAAAAACATAAATATACTTTGAGTATTTATCATAGTTACTTGTAACATGTGTTAGTTACATGAATATACTTTGAGTATTTACCATAGTTACTTGTAACATGTGTTAGTTACATAAATATACTTTGAATATTTACGATAGTTACTTGTAACATGTGTTAGTTACATGAATATACTTTGAATTTTATCATAGTTAAAAGTAACATGTGTTAGTTACATGAATATACTTTGAGTATTAACCATAGTTACTTGTAATATGTGTAGTTACATGAATATACGTTGAATATTTACCATAGTTACTTGGAACATGTGTTAGTTACATGAATATACTTTGAGTATTTACTATAGTTACTTGTAACATGTGTTAGTTACATGAATATACTTTGAATATTTACCATAGTTACTTGTAACATGTGTTAGTTACATGAATATACTTTGAATATTTACCATAGTTAAAAGTAACATGTGTTAGTTACGTGAATACACTTAAATATTTACAATAGTTACTTTTTACATGTGTTAGTTACATGAATATACTTTGAATATTTACCATAGTTACTTGCAACATGTGTTAGTTACATAAATATACTTTGAATATTTACTATTGTTACTTGTAACATGTGTTAGTTACATAAATATACTTTGAATATTTACCATAGTTACTTGTAACATGTGTTAGTTACATAAATATATTTTGAATATTTACAATAGTTACTTTTAGCCTGTGTTAGTTACTTAAATATACTTTAAATATTTACCATAGTTACTTGTAACATGTGTTGTTACATAAATATACTTTGAATATTTACCATAGTTACTTTTAACCTGTGTTAGTTACATAAATATATTTTGAATATTTACAATAGTTACTTTTAGCCTGTGTTAGTTACTTAAATATACTTTAAATATTTACCATAGTTACTTGTAACATGTGTTGTTACATAAATATACTTTGAATATTTACCATAGTTACTTTTAACCTGTGTTAGTTACATAAATATACTTTGAATATTTACCATAGTTACTTGTAACATGTGTTAGTTACATAAATATACTTTGAATATTTACCATTGTTACTTGTAACATGTCTTAGTTACATGAATATACTTTGAATATTTACCATAGTTACTTGTAACAGGCGTTAGTTACATAAATATACTTTGAATATTTACCATAGTTACTTTTAACATGTGTTAGTTAAATAAATATACTTTGAGTATTTACCATAGTTACTTTTAACCTATTTTAGTTACATAAATATACTTTGAATATTTACCATAGTTACTTGTAACATGTGTTAGTTATATGAATATACATTGAGTATTTACCATAGTTACTTGTAACGTGTGTTAGTTTTATGAATATACTTTGAATATTTACCATAGTTACTTGTAACATGTGTTAGTTATATAAATACACTTTGAATATTTACCATAGTTACTTGTAACATGTGTTAGTTACATGAATATACTTTGAATATTTACCATAGTTACTTGTAACATGTGTTAGTTACATGAATATACTTTGAATATTTACCATAGTTACTTGTAACATGTGTTAGTTACATGAATATACTTTGAATATTTACCATAGTTACTTGTAACATGTGTTAGTTACATGAATATACTTTGAATATTTACCATAGTTACTTGTAATATGTGTTAGTTACATAAATATACTTTGAATATTTACCATAGTTACTTGTAACATGTGTTAGTTACATGAATATACTTTTAATATTTAACATAGTTTATTATGGTTTCTTAAAGTAAATTATAATACATGCCTATATATTTATTGTCATCAATATTTAACATATTTAGGTTGTTAACAATGTCTACAATCGTTCGTCTACACCCATCACACTCATTCGTCCCTCATATTAGCCCATATCACTACGATCAGCGTCTTACAAATGAATAATTGAATAGTTATGAAATAAAAAGTAAACGTCTAAATGAATAAAAACCGTATTCAAGGTAAGAATTGGGGGAAGAAAATACTTAGGTCTTAATAAACACTTTAAATGGAAATTCAATTTTGTCTTTGCCCTTCGTCGTTTCGTTAACTGAAAGTGAATAATCGACCACAGTTTGTGTATTTGAATAAGGGATTCTTATATTTGTGTAAATGAAAATTTGTTTTAGCCATATGACTTATGTGACACTTGAGAGTGTGTCTATAATTTAACGTATTTGTAATTGTTTTGTCACTACCTTTAATAACCATTGTAGATACGTAGGGCCTAATAAATATTTGGAAACCCATTTTAATACCTAAAATCTCTATTTAGAAAGAGCTATTTATTAATATCCCAATAGCCAAGGCAACCAAGAGACCTACAGCTTTATATGGAATCCGTACCACCTAGTATTGTTTTGATTTTCAGATAATTGACAAGCCTGATACACAATGTTCTCCTATATCAGTTCTTATCAGTCTGTGGATGAGGTCGGACGCTCCGATAAGCCGCTCGTAAGTGTCCAAGCTTGCCTACCTGCCCGTGTCTGATCAGGCCCAGTTTCGTATTTCTACATGTGCGAAGTAATTTTATTTTCATTAAGTATTCAGTTATTGGTGTGGTGTCCTATAGTAATAACCATAGTGAGACTAGTTGTTTGTTTTGTTGTATTACAACATAAATTGACGTTAATATAGTGCTAGAATTAAAAATCATTTCACACCATTTCTTGATAGGATTGTACAATTCAATGGAAATGAATTGCCCCAAGTGCAACCGCGATGTGTCTGGTGGAAAAAGTATTGTGAAGTGTGTGGAATGCAGTATGCAGTACCATGTGGCTTGTTGCCGCATTCGCACTGCCGCTAAACTGTCGTCGATGACACCGCAGGCCATCGCTGCTTGGAAGTGTGACGAGTGCGCTAACGACACGTCCAGTACAAAATCGGACTCCGACGACCCGAAAATTCTTGATATATTACGGTCAATCCAACGTGACATTGCCGACTCCAAGCGATCAAATAAATCTGGTTTCGAAGCTATTAATTTAAGTCTTGGAAATATGCAGACGTCAATCGTGAATCTCAAGCAACAGTTGGTAGCGGTCGAAAATGAAAATAAAACCCTGAAAGATGAATGCAGTAAACTCCGTAAGGATAATGTTGCTATGGAGGCAAGAGTTACCAGTTTAGAAAACCACGTAGAAGACCTGCAGCAGTACTCGCGGAACCGTAACGTGGAAATCAAGGGCGTCCCTCTGACTAAAAACGAAAACATTTACCAGGTTCTCGAGTGTGCTGCTAAGGCATTGGGAATCGCATACGATCGCCAGAGCATATCGACCGCGCACCGACTTCCTACTCCTAAGGGGAAGGGTTTCCATCCGTCAATAATCTGCCAGTTCGTGAGTAGGACAACCAGAGCAGATTGGATCGCCGCAGCCAGGATGAAGAAACTGCAGTCAACCGACTTGGCACCGTCTCTGCGTCCATCTCCAGTATTCATCGTCGACCACCTGACCTCACACAACAAACGACTATTGGGCTACGCTAAGTCTCTAGTGAAGGACGGCCATCTCGCCTTCGCTTGGTCGAGGGATGGAAAGGTATTGGTCAGGAAGACGGCAGACTCCCGGGTGAAAAGAGTGTGGAGCGTGGGAGACGTGGACAGCACCGCTCATCTTGGCGGCGATGGAACACAGGACCCTCTGAACACCAGGATCAACTCACTCCCGGCCGACGCTTGAAACACTGGGACATAGTACAATAGGTACCTTAATCATGTTCTATTTTTCTTGTTTTAAAGATAATTTTTAATAATAATAGTATGTTGTTTATAGGGCATTATTTTAAATAAGTAATTAAATATGTTTCTTTTCATTCTTATTTTTAAACTTATAACTATGTGTAATAATAATCTGTCAATGGTCTTAAGTTTTTCTTATTTAACAGGCCCAAATTTAATTATGCTGGTTGTTATAAGCTACCGTAACAGTTATAATCTAATAATTATTGTTTGTAATGCTCAATTTTCGTAATCGTTTCTTTATTATTTCGATTAACTACAGCAACATTTTTTTTTTTCTTTCTAATTTAAAAGATTTGTCTTCGAAGGATTTGTCAAAAATAATATCCATTAGACTATTATTAACTTTCTCTCGTTATTATTATTTGGATAAAAATCATCTTTCGGAGTTAGGTTAAACTACATAGCAGTAATAACATGTTTTTTTTTTTTAATTCTGACTTTTTATTGATAAGAAGTTTTTTTTGCGTATATTCCAATATTTAAATATATTATAGTTGTTTCATTAAACTATATATTATCATCTTACAATCAGATCAAAACACATACGTCTCTCTAGTTATCTAAGTAATCCCCGTTGTGGTATTGTTATGTAATAAATGTGTTTTTGTAGATCAATATCACGATTATAACAAGGTTTCTTCTTTCATTTAATCCGATCGTTATTTCACAATAATATTAAATATGTTTATGTATGTTAAGAATTTAAATAACTATTTTCAATAATTTCTTATTTATCCTTTTTATAACTCCTGAGTTATGTGGAGTGTGTCTAAATGTGGGTCTAGTGTACTGAATATGTAAGTACGCATGGTTTAAAGTTTATTGCTTATGTTTAGCCTAAATTTCATGTTATTGTAGGATAAATTTCATGTACACCATCTACCCAAGGAATTATATAAATAACTATGTAAGTTTCTTTTTTTTCTTTTTTCTATTTTTATAGTGCTACATTAAAATATATTGTTTGCTTTGTGATCGTATAACTGTTCCATTATCAAAACACGTACTGCCTACGTCTTATTTATTACATATCAATTCTCTTTTCATGGATGGTTATAAATTAAATAATTTGTTTATAAGGTGAGATAGAAAGCATTTTATTATTATCTTAGTGTGTTTTAATTTTATCTCATAATTTATATTTACTATATATTTTTATCATTGTTATTGCAACTTTAATCGTATAGCCTCATTGTATCCATCCTATATTATTAGTAGTCATTACTAATTGAAGAGTAAATATTCAAGAAGCACGATTAGTTCATGTTTGGTTCCATGCTGGATATTTTCATTTTATGTTATTGAAGAATTGTTTTTGTTTACTTAATTTTAAATAGTTAGGTCGTAAAATCTTTTTTATCTTTGTTGTGATTAGGCCTATGTACATTGTTGCTTCTTTTAGTGACATGGGTTTAATTCAATAAATACACTTATTACTGTTTTATTCAATTGGGCAGGTAGGACAGTAATCTACTGTATGGACGATGTAATAGATGAGATTGCGAATTACAGAGTTGTCAATGCATGCGTATATGAGGGGGCAGATGATTTTAAATTTTTTGTAGAAAAAAATGCAAACCTAAAGAATTCCATAACAATTTTAAGTGTGAATATCAGGAGTTATAACAAAAATATAGATGAGTTACTTATTATATTAAATAATTATAGTTATAATTTTGATATTATTGTACTAACAGAGACTTGGCTAGATGAAAGTTGCGCGAATGCGAGTATGGATGGGTATGATGTGATTGTGAATAAATCTAGTAAAAACCAGAATGATGGCGTGATTGTGTTTGTAAGTAAATGTCTGTGTGTGCGGTCTGAGGAAGTGAGTTTGCATGGTGCTACATGTATCAAAGCAGATATAATGCTTGGCAGTGATCGGCTGTCGCTGCTGTCTGTCTACCGGAGTCCATCGAGCGACTTTGGCCTGTTCATCGATGACCTTGAGTCTTATCTGGACGATCGGTGCAGGAGGAGTTCGTACTGGCTGGTTGGGGACATTAATTGTTGTATTTTGCCTGGAACTGTGGACCCGCTAGCTCAAAGATACCTCGATGTACTTTATGGAGCAGGATTTGTTAGCTGTATAAATATTCCAACTAGGGTTACAGATGTCTCAGTCAGCTGTATAGATCATGTATTTACAGACGTAAACGACGTTAGTTTAATCAAATCCGCGGTGATTAAGTCTCAATTAACCGATCATTATTTTATAGCCGCTCAATACCAATCTTGCACTGAGAAATACTCAAACGAGTCTCCTTTCAACAATAAAACTTCTTTCTTTGATGTAGATTCAGCTGGTCGTCTTATCTCTGGTTGGGATTGGTCCCCGGTAATGAACGCTACTGACGCCAATTCGGCCAGTAATACGCTTGTACAACTATTCAAAAGTATTATTGATATGTCAATGAAAGTAAAAAAAGTTTCATCAAAAACATCACGACTAAAACCTTGGATGTCTACAGCATTAGTGAGATCGATACGGACCAGAGATGCGATGAGCAGGAGATTGAAAAAGCAACCGTTTAATATTGAACTAAAAATTCGCTTTAGAAATTACCGGAACATTTTAACAACCTTGATTAAATCCGCAAAACATTTACATTATCGCAGGTTAATTAACGAATCGTCAAACAATAAACGAAAAATGTGGAAAAACGTGGCTGAAGTCATGGGTTTAAACAAAAGTAAAGATAAATTTCCTGTGGAGCATTTTTTAAAAAACAGTGATATTCCAAAAATTGAAGGCATAAAATACGTCGCTGATACATTAAACGACTATTACGTAGGGGTAGGAGCCAACCTAGCCGGAGCTGTTCCTCCTGTATCCGAGACAGTGTTGAGCGACCGGGAGTTTCGTGTGGACTCCGACTTCCAGCTGGAACCGGTGACGGAGGAGGGACTGTTTCATATAGTCTCAAGCATGAAGGGTAATTCAGCCCCCGGCCCTGATAACATTCCGGCATCTCTAATTAAAAATTTTTTTGAATTCATAAAACTCCCATTACTTCATGTAATTAATTTAAGTATAAATCAAGGTGTTTTCCCAACTATTTTTAAACTTGGCAAAGTGATTCCAATATATAAAGGTGGCCCAAAGGACCAATGTGTCAGTTTCAGACCAATTACTTTAACTAGTGTATTGTCTAAACTAATCGAAAGAAGTGTAAGATGCCAATTAGAAAAATATGTAACCGATCACAATATTTTGTTTCAAAATCAATTCGGCTTCCGGAATGACCACAATTTAAATGACGCCTTGTTTTTGGTTACAAAAAATATACATAACGCTATTGAGCGAAATAAAAAATCGTTAGTTGTATTCATAGACCTTGCCAAAGCATTTGATAGTGTGGACAGGGGTTTGTTGATCAAAAAGCTTGAATCCATAGGAGTAAGGGGCACGGCATTACATTGGTTTCGAAGCTATCTCAGTGATCGGTATCAGACAGTGTCAATTTCTGACCAATTTAGTTCAAATAAAAAAATAGAGTACGGTGTTTTGCAAGGAAGTTCGTTAGGTCCTCTCTTGTTCTTAATTTTTGTAAATAATCTAGGTAAAATAAATTTAGCAGGGGGCCAAATATTTCTCTATGCCGACGATACTGCCATTTTGTTTGAAGGCGACAGTTGGAGGGAGGCTTTTGGATTGGCAGAGCGCGGTCTGCTCACTGTCAAGCGTTGGTTTGATCAATGTCGGCTCACTGTTAATATTTCCAAAACAAAATGTTTACCTATTTCCTTAAGAGCCGACTGCGATCCTGTAGATTACAATCTGCGCCTGCATACATGTGGTGGACAGCATGATTGTGTGATGTGTGAATGCGTGGAGCTTGTTAATGAATACAAATATTTGGGCATTGTTTTCGATAGCCGCATGAGGTGGTCGAGTCATATAAACTATCTGAGGAATAAACTCCGGAAATTCATATTTATCTTTTCCTATCTTAATAGAGTACTTGAACCGGATTTACTAAAAACTGTATATTATGCCTATATACAATCTCAGCTTCAATATGGAATTATAGCTTGGGGTGGATGCTTCCAAACTATTCTTTCACCTCTCGAAATAACTCAGAAGACAATAATTAAATCAGCATTACAAAAAAATCGACGTTTCCCAACGGACTTACTTTTTGATGAGTTCAAAGTTCTAAATTTATCTCAACTGTATATTAGAAGTTTATTGATGTACATTTTCAAAAATAAAAACAACATATTCAATCAGATTCAACACCCATATCTAACCCGTACTTCCACAAATCTCGGAATTAATGCGCCTCGATTGGTTAAAACAATAACGACGACATCTTCTCATTATATCGCAAATATCGTTTATTCTAAAGCTCCTCGCCACATTAAGAATCCTCTACCATGTAGCATAAATGTTTATAAGAAATCTGTCAACCAGTGGATTGTTGAAATTGGTAGAGCGGAAATTAAAAGTTACTTTCGTTCTTCCTACACGTAAGTATCGCACAATAGACTACATTCAGAATGATGAAGTGCGCGCGCGTGTGTTTTTGTGTGTGTGTGTGTGTGTGTGTGTGTGTGTGTGTGTGTGTGTGTGTGTGTGTGTGTGTGTGTGTGTGTGTGTGTTTGTGTGTGTGTGTGTGTGTGTGTGTGTGTGTGTGTGTGTGTGTGTGTGTGTGTGTGTGTGTGTGTGTGTGTGTGTGTGTTTGTGTGTGTTTGTGTGTGTGTGTGTGTGTGTGTGTGTGTGTGTGTGTGTGTGTGTGTGTGTGTGTGTGTGTGTGTGTGTGTGTGTGTGTGTGTGTGTGTGTGTGTGTGTGTGTGTGTGTGTGTGTGTGTGTGTGTGTGTGTGTGTGTGTGTGTGTGTGTGTGTGTGTTTTATATGCATGTCTGCGTTGTGCTTGGTGGGTGTGTGTAAGTGTGTGCTTTTGTTAGGGTGCGTCTGTGTGTGTGATAGGGGAGTGATGTGAGTAAGTGCAAATGTGACTGTGAATGTGTGTTTGTATGGTAGGTGAGTGGGTGTGAAGTCTCTACTAATAATAGCTCCTGATACAATAAGTATTAATTGCTTATTTGTCCCTTCTTATTGCGCATGCATATATATGATATTCTTTTATATCAAACTAGTTTTAAGTTATATTGTTCTTTATGTTATTTAGTAGTAGTGGCCGACAACATTCCGACTGTTCTGGACTCGTTTCCCCAAACACAGGCAGCCGCCCATGTGGGGAACCAATTTCT
>JAQJVL010003607.1:0-57982 GCA_035578905.1 Stictocephala bisonia | reverse complement strand
AGGTGAATCTTCTACAATAAAGCCTGCAGAGGCAATTTAAACATCACAATCAGGGCGCAATTGCTAACAAACTTTCTTTCCAATTCTCTTGTTTTCTAGACGTCTCATGGGCAATTCAGATGCTTTTCCATGACCAGCTGGACATTCTAAACAGTACGTATAGTTAAGATATTACTAGAAAAAATTTAGGTATTTCATCGAAAAAGTGCCAAAGGGGGGACCATTGGAAGATTTGAAGTTTTTTGAGAAAAATCCAACCACGCAAATCTTGACGTATGACACACGTTTCTAGGGTAGAATTATACACCGAATCAAGAAATATCTTTTATTTTGGTGAAACTCTTACAATAAAGCCTCCAGAGGCAATTTAAACATCACAATCAGGGCGCAGTTGCTAACAAACTTTGTTACCAATTATCTCGCATTCTAGACGTCTCACGGGACATTCTGATGCTTTTCCATGAGCATGTGGACATTCTAAACAAGTACGTATAGTTAAGATTTCACTAGAAAAATTAAGATTTTTCATTGAAAAAGTGTCAAAGAGGGGGACCATTAGAAGATTTGAAGTTTTTTGGGAAAAATCCAACCACGCAAATCTTGACCTATGACACACTTTTCTGGGGTATAATTATACACTGAATCAGGAAATGTCTTTCGTTTTGGTGCAACTCTTACAATAAAGCCTCCAGAGACAATTTATCATCACAATCAGGGCGCAATTGCTAACAATTTGTTTTTAATTCTCTCGCTTTCTAGACGTCACACGGGCTATTCTGATGCTTTTTCATGACCAGCTGGACATTATAAAATAGTACGTATAGATATGATTTCACTAGAAAAAATTAAGTTTTTTCATTGAAAAAGTGTCAAAGGGGGGACCATTGGAAGATTTGAAGTTTTTTGAGAAAAATCCAACCACGAAAATCTTGACGTATGACATGCTTACTGGGGAAGAATTATACACTGAATCAGGAAATGTCTTTCGTTTTGGTGCAACTCTTACAATTAAGCCTCCAGAGACAATATAAACATCACAATCAGGGCGCAATTGCTAACAAACTTTGTTTCCAATTCTCTCATTTTCTAAACGTCTCACGGGCCATTTTGATGCTTTTCCATGACCAGCTGGATATTCTAAACAAGTACGTATGGTTAATATTTCACTAGAAAAAATTAAGATTTTCCATCAAAAAAGTGCCAAAGGGGGGACCATTAGAAGATTTGAAGTTTTTGAGAAAAATCCAACCACGCAAATCTCGACGTATGACACACTTTTCAGGGGTAGAATTATACACTGAATCAGGAAATGTCTTTCGTTTTGGTGCAACTCTTACAATTAAGCCTCCAGAGACAATTTAAATATCACAATCAGGGCGCAATTGCAAACAAACTTTGTTTCCAATTATCTCGCTTTCTAGACGTCTCATGGGCCATTTCTGATGCTTTGCCATGAGCATCTAGACATTCTAAACAAGTACGTATAGTTAAGATTTTACTAGAAAAAATTAAGATTTTCCATCAAAAAAGTGCCATGGGAAGATTTGAAGTTTTTTGAGAAAAATCCAACCACGCAAATCTTGACGTATGACACACGTATAATTTTACCAACTTACGAATACAAGATTACAGTATATTCAACTGATACACATTTTGGATACGATGATTTTTAGAGTTTTGAGGTTACTTCAAAACTTCACTATTCTAATAATCTTATTACTCGCATATGCGGTAAAAATTGTGTTTCTAATCGAAATGGTACATAAATATATGTCAGTAAAGCAAGAGTTACCAACTAAATGACGGACCGAAACTGAGATAAGGCCAGTTTTGATTTTCTTTTGTAGGACACTTTAATTTATACGAAATGTTCACCATTCTAAGCGACTAACAGACAAAACTATTATTTTATTCTTACAGTAATAAAATATAAGAATTTTTACTGACTATAGTACTAATGTTAAAAATTACTAAGTACTTTGCAAGAGTAGTAGTACTATTCTCTAAGATATGAGTGGGAAACTGGATTATTGTAGTGTTTTAAGATCAATCAAGTCCATGTTTATTCATTATTCACTTACTAATGAAATAATTACTGAATACTTCTGGACCTTGTAACTTAATTTTTAATATATAATATGTAACATATTATCTTATCTAAGTTAGGTATTGACGCTAATATTTGATCCATAGGAAATATTTCAACTATGGCATAACAAACTATTAACACCTTCATATAGATGATTTATAATGTCGGTCACGCTTAGAACACAAGGTACCAAATTGTGTATCTAGATATTCAATTTCTCCAGCCATAATCCCACAATATGACAGAGATACCCTCAATTATTCACGGCTAGTAAACCACAGTTGTAGCCAAACTCCGCTAGTCTGTGGCTTCCGATGAGTTATTTATGTCGTTAGTACATTACACTTGAGTTAGTTATTGCTATACGTGTTTAGTTATTGAACATCCGATGCCAAAATCCACCCCTTGACAGGTGTCCCTTAGTTATTCACCGCTGGTCTACCACAGTTGTATCCCCCCCCCACCTGTTGGTGGTGGGGAGTTAATTATGTGTATATCAGTACTTTGTTGTTGGATAAAATATGTTGCGTAACTAAAAATTTAAGTTTACAAACGTAGCTAATGAGACTCATCTACTTACAAAGTGCTTACGTTCATCAGAAATGGAAATATGTAATCCTAATATCTGTTAGTACGTGTGTTCTGAGGGTCATCAGAAATTTAAATGTGTAATCCTAAAATCTGTTAGTACGTGTGTTCTTAGGTTCGTCAGAAATGGAAATCTGTAATCTTGATATCTGCGAGAACGGGTGTTCTTAGTTTAATCAGTAACGGTTATATAAATATGGTATCGTGTAACCCTGATATTTGTGAGCGTATGTGTTATTACAATCATCGGAAAGTAACATTGTGTAGCCCTGATATTTGTGAGGACGTGTTAGTTTCATCAGAAATGGCATTGTGAAACGCTGATATTTGTGAGGACGTATGTTCTTTTTATGATCATCAGAAAGTGAGAATCAAAACAAAGTGTAACCATAATATTTGTGAGTACGTGTGTTCTTAGGTTCATCAGAAATGGCATTATGAAATCCTGATATTTGTGAGGACGTATGTTCTTATGATCACTGGAAAGTGGTATTGTGTAATCGTGATATCTATGAGGACGTGTGTCCTTAGTTTCATCAGGAACATCTATCTCAATATGGCATTTTGAAAACCTGATTTTTCAATTTATGTGTGTTCTTATAATCATCAGAAAGAATCACAAGGTTAAGTGAAAGAGAGGACTTCGTAGTCCTAACTCCGCCTTTAAATAAAGACATTCATTCAAAAGACATTCATTCAAAGTAACATTGTGTAACCCTGATATTTGTGAGGGCGTATGTTCTTATGATCATTAGAAAGTGGTATTGTGTAATCCTGATATCTTTGAGGACGTATGTTTTTATTATCATCAGACAGTAACATTGTGAAACCCTGATATTTGTGAGGACGTATGTTCTTATGATCATTAGAAAGTGGTATTGTGTAATCCTGATATCTTTGAGGACGTATGTTTTTATTATCATCGGACAGTAACATTGTGAAACCCTGATATTTGTGAGGACGTATGTTCTTACGATCATTAGAAAGTAGCATTGTGTAACCCTGATATCAGTGAGGACGCGTGTCCTTAGTTTCATCAGCAGCGGTTATCTGAATATGGCATTGTGAAAACCTGATTTTTCTACTTACGTGTGTTCTTACAATCCTCAGAAAGGGCATTGTGTAATCCTGACACCAGTGAAGAGGTGTGTTCTAAGGTTCATTACAAATTGAACTGTCTAGCCCTAATATCAGTGACTTTGTCTGTAAATTTATCAAAAGTTGGGACTATTCATCGCTGATATATGTGGGAAAGTGTGTTCATCTGTATAAACGTTCATCTGGAAATGACATTTCTGAGCGTGTGGTTTTTAGGTTACTCAGGAATGACCCTGTGTTTTCTAAACGTCTTTGTGTGTTCATTTGAACTGGGCTTATGTAGTATGGATATTGCAAACTCATTTTATATATACAAATACGACTTTGAAGAAATATTTTAAAGTTCCTGAATAGATAAAATTTTTTGAACATGAATCAGTTAATGTTCGTATACTTACTTGCAGCCTTATAAAGCTTTTGATCATACTCATTCTAAGTTTGATAATAAATTGATAATGACTATATACAAGATATTTAAATAATATCCAGGTTTATTTTTTGTGTTAGTATAGTTCAGAACCGGACACATTGTGCATGTTAATGCAAGAAACCCTCCCTTAAATGTGTGCCCAATCTTATCCGGCTTCCTGTCCGGCTTTGCCATGGCTCCTGAGGGAAATCTGACAATTCATACATTATGAAAACACGGTGGTGCATTGCTTTTACACGACAGCTGGTGATATTAAGTGAAATGTCTAATCAGGATAATATTGAATTGTAAAGATTGTGTTTATTTTAGATTGGAATGGTTTATTAATAAAAAATATACATATTACTTGTTTTGTACTATCTGTTAGTTTTGTATTCATAATAAAAACATTTAATACAACTGTAATCACACATTTATAAAATATATCTTATAATAACAATATTAATAGTGGTCTGGATTGGTATAACAACCGTATGTTATTTTGCTATTCATGTGACCTTCTGTGTTCTAACAATACTATTTCTACATTATGAAAACTACTTGTAGATAAGAGCTACACTAAGAGGCTACATCATGATCTTAGCCCAGTAATTTTGGTACATAAAAACAAAAGTATTATTTTTAATTTAACCTACATTCAGAATAATTTCAAATTAATTTGTTTAACAATAATATGTGTGTTATCAGTTGAAAGTTATTAGGAATAAAAACAGACTGCTAGGGTTGCGGTAAACGCTAGAACACAGGGTTTTTTGAATTCTTAACTAAATTTCTGGTTGTAACAAAACATTCTGATAAAAGCTAAAAAATTAAAACTTTTTATGCAAGACTTCATGAATGCTGATTAACAAACAGTAAAACAAAAATTAAGCCCCAAAACGACACGAATATATTTATCTCATTTATTTTCAAGAATGAAGGAGAGAAGACGTAGTGGATATTGTGTTTTGGTAATTCAGGAGATGACGCCGGATAGAGGTTTATACCTGTGACTAGGCTGAGTTCAACACCGAGGTATATACTCAGATACACATGTAGTTGTAAATGGGAAGGATATGTAGAGGAGATTGTGTTTTGGAAGACAACAGATTCTTCAATAGTTTTTTTTCTTTAATAAAGATCCCGATTTGGAAAATACCATTATAGCTCTATATAACGTCATTCTATGTGAACTTATGACGAATTTTAATACTTGTATGTAACCTATATATCATTTATATTATATCCAATACAAGAATATATGGGTTATAGAAATAACATAGTTTTCAAAAAACAAAAATACGTTTTCAGCGTAAAACTCAAAATAGAGGTTAATATTAAATAGAACACCCTTATATACAAAACATACTAACCACATTACCATTGTTCTTGTATCATTAACATTGTATGTGGCAGGATCATTACACATATAAGTGTAAGGGTGGGTGGGACGTATATATTTGGTATTTTGTATTTTATTGAAAACTATTAAATATTTTATAAAATACTATTTGTTTACCCGTGCATTTCTACTAAATAAGGATAAAAACTGAATCGTTTGAGTTTTATTCAAAATTATTGTTGATAATAGAATGAGGTAACTTTTATTGATCCTTTTTTTAATACTTTATAAGACAACCTACTACACGTAGTTTAGTGAAATACAGAGGGTTGGAGAGTATTGATTTAATAAATGGAATTATGAAATTTATCATCACAAATGTGAGTTTTAAGGTAACATTAAATAAAGAAAAAAATAGTTTTCATTTTTTTTAAAGTAAACTAAAGACTACCAGACAACTTCGGGCTTATTCTACCATAGCCTAAAATTAACCCTCTTGGCCGTAACTGCGATACACAACCCCTATATTTCAGGGAGTATAACCAGGCCAGCCCCGTAGAGATAAGATTTACATAATGTTAGTCATAGAGAAGATAATATCCTGACGTGTAGTTGCACTCATGGAGCATGACGGAAAATACATCAACAATCTGTTATGGTTTATGTTGGTTTATCCTTTTAAAAGTGGACAGACGAACTGAGCGAAATAAACATACTAAACACCATTTTATATTACCATCAAGGTGTCATAATTTTCCTCCATGAATTAAAGGAATAAAAAACAGTAAAGGTGCTTTTTAATACAAAATAACTTCTAAAACCATATAATATTGTATTTCTAGAAATAAACATTTATTTAATGACGTTATTATTTTTTATATTTTTTAATTTTGTTATTTTTTTTATTTACAACTCACTAGCTATGACACCGAACAGTTGGACTCTCATGTGTCATAAACAGGCCCAAACATGCAACACTTGATACATGGGGTTTACTGATTGAGTGTGAGTTTAGTCACACAATAAATAGTCATATGCTGAGGAACCGGTCATTATTGCTGTCGAAAAAATCTAGATGGTGAAGCCTGCAATGCTAGTACATCTAACCACTCACACACTCCAAAGTACGATACCTTTGTTGGATTATCAGTGTATTAAAACTTAATAAACATGACAATAATCGGTAATAAAAACCGACAATAACCACGATTACTTTTATATTGTGTTTCCTGTGATAAGTAGAAATCATACGTTGTTTGATAGTATATGCCATGTTGTACAGTACCTGTCATATATTTGGCCTATAAATTTAAAGCCATAACTCATACATTGAAAACCATATTTTCAATTTCATAGAAAAGGGGTGTCTGCAATTTGAGACGTTGAACAATTTAATATGAACCCAGATTAACAGATTTGATCCTTTAACTGTGACTATATGACTAATAATGGTATAAACCTACAAAATATAAAAAAAAAATAAATATTTACAAAAATAATTTACAGTCTACTCCTGAAAGGCGTACACACTTTCTCATAAAGGTCCACTAAGCATAACTAACACCACACGGTAGGAATATATACTTTATAGTATTTTGATACAACAGTTTATATTTGTAGTATTTTATAGGCCTTAGTATTTTATAGATCTCATCACCACTGTACGTGTATGGGTGGGTGAGCAAGTCATCACCACTGTACGTGAATGGGTGGGCGGGCGGGCTTTATTCATATCGTTTAATTTGTGACATTTTCAAATGTTTATGTGGATATTGATATAATACACAATTCTTACTAGATCGAGTTAATCGTGTGTTGTGACTGTGGCAAAAGGCAATGGTTGAGTTTATGATGGGAAAATACAGTAGTGGAATCTTTAAGATATTCAATTATCTTAGGGCAGTATTATTTGTATTTAAGGCAAATATCTTATCGATAAATAAAAACCTCCTAGCTACCAGTAGCTAGCTCGAAATGACGAGTTTATCTGATCGAAAGTATATTTCTATAATCAGTCTTACTATAATGAGCTAAGTGTGCATAAGTAATTAATACCATTTAGAGGAGACAGAGCACAAGAAGCGGATTATTAGTTGAACAAGTTCAAGAAGTCCCTTAAGCTCTGTTTCCCCCCTCCCCCTGTAAGCCAAAAGGCAAACTAAGGATTAATTACTATTACAATTCCAATCTTAGATGCTGACACAGCTTGTGCCAATTTTAAGGCAAGTTCAAATGATTTACTTTAGTGTAGGATGATTGTAGAAGACCTTTATAGTCTTGTTACTAACTGAGCTTGGCTTAGCTCAGAAAGGACCATTTATTAACAGCACAATAGCTAGAGGCCAATAAGGGACCAACAGCTTAATTTGGAATCCGAACCACGTTGTATTGGTCTGATTTACAGCTATTTGACAGGCCTGATACTAAATACTACAGTTCTTTCCCATTCCCATACACGACATACAGACACTGAATACCACCCAACACGGACATCCCAAACTTCTTCAACAGTGTCAACGTCGATGGCAAACATGAGTGAACCTACCTCCTTCAATACCCACTGTACTTTGTAACCGTTGCACAACTAGTTTAAGTATCATTATTACACTTATTTTTAATCTTGCTATAGTCACCACAGAGCGTTACATTTGAATAAAAACAAACGAATAATTTTAGTTACTAACAGTGTTTTATATTCATGAGTCAATTTAAGCTGATTTTATTTCAAGCGGTGATCGTTAAAAACACATCAGCAATGTAAATTATTTGGCCCGTAGCCAAACACTTTTTGGCCATAAAGGTCTGTGAGTTACAATAGGGGTTGATGTGATATGGCTGTAGTAAAAGTATAGAATAAATTTGGTTTGATAACATATTGTAACAGTCGTGAAATAAAACCTACGTGAAAGTAAAACTAGTTAAATATGTAAATATGATCTGATTTAAGTAATTAAAACGTGACATGGGGTAAAGCATCTGACACTATTACTTTTACTCCACGTTTAATTATTAGTTGATTACACTATGACTCGTGTTAGTATCTTATATTATTATTTTATAATACGTTTTACTATCTTACTTCTGTGTTAATAAACAGCTAGTACATAAGTACATAGTTATATAGTAAATCCAGTTAAAATAAAAATTATATCAAGATGAAAATTAACTGGGAAATGTGATATCTGATCCAAGCGCAGCGTCATTCCGAATATTGATTACATATCGGTTACATTTTTCAGAAAAATAAAACCCCCCTTACTAATCAGATAAAATAAAATTTGTGAATTATTTGTATCGAAAATTAGAATATTGAGTTTCATTTCTCAAATGCCTATAGTTAACGAATCATAATAATATGACTGACTATATATAATTATTATAATAATAAACTTATTTTGGAAAATATAATGCAGCTCTTATAAAGTAACTTTGTATCTACATAAATTACATTAACACCCAATAATGTTTTTCATTGTGTAGAGGTGTAAATCTAAATAATTCTAAACAGAACTTTTAATTTAACATTTTGCTGGTTAATGGCTACACCACCACAGTTACGGGAATGTGTGTGTTTATATATTTCCTCTGAAGTTCAATTGGTTACGTAACTGAATTTCGAGAATCCTTCAACGAACCGAAAATGATAAAAATATTGCCTTGAGTACATTTCTGAAGGTTTTGAAGTTATATACTTCAGAAACCTCATTGGTAAAATATGCTTAATACACATTTTGTTACACCTTTAACACATCTACAGAAAATGTATGTCGGCGAAAATATAATTTACGTTAATATTGTATGTTTATTTACATCATTTAATATGAATAATGAATATGAATAAATGAATATATTTCCTCATTTTTACAAATCAATCATACAGTTTCTATGGAAATAAATACTGCCATCTCTTCCAGTAATGATGACTGGTGTCCACTATGCCTGTCATTAATTATCAGCCATTATGTTGATTCTACTGATAACGTGGCTCCTGTGGCATTTGGCAATCCTTATTCTAATACAAACACAATATTCCCCTTAAAAAATCAACTTAACAAAATTAACAAAAATTAATATTACCATGTTCTTTTAGTTTCACGAATTAATATGTAGGATTTAAGCTGGTAAATACAGCATGTTTTATAAATTGTTTTCTTTATTTCCTTTTTGTTGTTTTTTATTTGTTCTTCCCATACATGCACAGCGAAACGGTTTTTCTAGACACACATACAATTACAGTGGCAATACCTTTTCCACTCACCCATACAAGCACAATTAAACTGACCCTCTACCCACCCATACAATTAAAGTGGTAATGTACGTACCACCCACCTTGGTGGTAATTGCATCCCCACTCACCACCAAGCTACACGTACAGTGGTAATAACCTCCTCCCCCACCTATTCACTTACAGTAGTTTGCATTTATGGAGTTAAGGATGTGGTTTACCAGCCTATTACTTATTTTTTTTTTTTACTGTATATTGCTGCTCTGTACTGCACATAATACACGCCAACCGAAACAAACACAAATCGTATTTTTATGGAGAATTTAGCAACCACCTTGATTATAATGTTACAAACATTAATATTACCGTGATCTTTTAGTTTCATGAATTAATATTATTTATTTAAATATCTGAAACATATGTATCTAGAGATCATCTTTCCTCCCTAAACCAGCAATCATTACCGTGTACAGTAGTTCCAGCACCACCAAGTGGTTGTTAGGGAAGTGGTGTTGGTCGGGCTAAGCGCTCTAAGCCTTTAATTGCACTTAACCGCAACATTAACGTACAATCGAGATTTAGCCTAACCTCAATGTAGCCACGGTACGATTTTAATTGAGCTTTGGTGTGAGTGGTTAAGCTTTCTCCTGTTTAAGTGAATTTATTATTCAAAGGTGTGTAGTTTGATTAGTAATTAGTAAGTGCTGTTAGTAAGGAATATATTATTTATAAATTTAACTAATTTAATGAATTAAGTACTCAACATAATCAAAATCGTAAGTTATATTATTGTTCTTAAAGATAAATGTAAAAGTTGGAATTTGATGCTCGGAGTGACCAAGCGACCTAAGTAAGGTATCGGACCTTTAAGAAGTAAAAGATCGCTGGTTTGAATCATGGAATTGACTGATAGTTTTTTTTCAGTAACATTAACCTGGAACTGTACTGAGTCTCCCACTTACTCTGCATAATAAGTTCCTCACACAGATCACAGTCTGTGGGGATTGGGAAAATTAAAAAGGAAATCGGTCTCTTCTCAAAAAACAAATATGGTGTATGATTAAATATTCAATTATAGAAAATATTCCCTATTTTTGGTTACTCAGTTCAGATTCCTGCAAAAAAATTAAGAGCATACAATATGTCTATATATTACTCACTATATTGTAAACTTTCCTGGCCTATTTTTACTCTTTAGAAGCTACAAATATCCGTATAAACATTTACATGAATCGTTTTACGTAAGAGTATACACTTTAAAAATGTCTAAATACATTAAAAATATATAAATTTCATAGAATTTTGGACTTTTTTTATTATATTGAACTATTTAACGTTTTTTAGATTACACTTTAAAGTGGTTCATTAAAATTTATTTTAATTTTTAGGATTTAATATTAGCTAGTACATTAAATTTGTTATAATTATTTTGCAATAATTTTAATCTCGTACTCAACCAGCGTTAATAAATCGACTCGATATTTATGCTCCCTAATGTACCGAAATACACAATACAAACTATGCTACAATTGATTTAACATAAACACACGAATGACTGACTTTTTAGCCGAAACCAAAATCTAAACTGTACACAAAGTATAATGATACTGAATTACGTGTATGTAACGGCGATACCATTTAATCAAATTCAACACAATATTAGAGACGTTTCTACAGTTCAGTGTTACACGTTTGAGGAGCCTGGCCAGAAGCAGCTCAAGTGACAAACTTAGTTTGTAGTTCTACGATAAACTTCGCAGCTGTGTTATTGTAACTATTCTAGGGATCAAAATTAACACCAACATCATGTAGTGCCATAATTTATTTATTTATGTAGAATAAAATAAGTTTTTTGAAAGAATATCACATAATTTTGGCCCCGCTAAGTAACAAAAACGTACTTGTCAGTGGCGCCCTTCTTAACTGTAACATGTAATAAATGATCAATATGTAATAAATTGTTAGCATATAGTAATATAATACATTTGAACAAGATTTTATTTTTACAATCGATGTCAATATAAACACGGGAAATTGGTGGGGAAATAATTAAGATAATGTATAAGTGGTGAACTTAATTCATATTTTATAAGTAATTTATAAGTAGCATTTGTACGTTCCATGAGGAATGGGTGGAGATGATAGATATTCCCTTCCCCAAATTAAAAACAAGTTTTGTCTGTCAGATGTAATTTAACATGTTCTCACACTCTAAAAATAGTTTGAATTGTCAGTTCAGTATCAGCTCCAACTATATACTGTAGGCTCTAAACTTGCAGGTTTTTCTGTATTGAAAAACTATCAATGATATTGCAATAAACAAGACATCAGCTTAATTGACTTATTAGATAGATAATCCCAGATATTCTTTTTGTAAAGTAATTCATGCAGCACTAACCAATATAAATCATCTGTTGTGTGCTACGGAATGTATACAATGTGCTATTGTGTCTCAAATGTTTGGTATTATGGTAATATTGGTGTGTATAGTCCTGTCTTTAAATTAATTTCATTTTTGTGGTGTTAAGCGCTTGTAATTTACAAATTTACTAGCTCTAAACAAATAAAAATAGAGTCTAACCTTTAATTCCTATTCAGAAAATCAAATTTGTCGGTATTTATAAGTTTTGTTGAACGTGAGTAAACTAACAGTATACATTACAAAAAATGTATATATATATATATATATATATATATATATATATATATATATATATATAAAACTATAAATTTAATTTACTCCAGGTTAGTTATAAATTTATTGAATTTACTACTAATAAGTTAGTATAATCACAAATTGGTATGCTATACAGTTGATGTGCGGAACAAGAATTGAAAGCATAACAAGATATTTCGATGTGCAAATACAAACGAATAAATATATATTCACTTTTATTTATGAGTAAATTTAAGCTGATTTTATTTCAAGCGGTGATCGTTAAAAACACATCAGCAATGTAAAATGCTTGGCTCGTAGCCGAATACCTTTTGGCCATAAAGGTCTGTGGGTTACAATAGGGGTTGTTGTGGTATGAACGTATACAAATGTAAGGATAATAACTTGTTGTATAACATATTATAAAAATGTGAGGACGTAAAACTAGTTAAATGTTTAATAAAGTCATAATTAAAATGGTTACAACGTCAAAATGGAGTAATATATTTTACTTTACTATTTTCTTTCGGTCTTTAATTATTACTTGATTATAATATAACTCGTGTTAGTATTTTATTTTATAATACGTTTTACTAACTTTCTCCTATATTAAAACAGTAAGTATATGCATCACAATAATTAATTAATTCTATTTCAAATACAAATTATGAAACTGTATCAAGATGAGAATTTAGGAAATATGATATCTGATGAAAGTGTAGCGTCATTCTGAATATCGATTACATATCGGTTACATCTATCCTTAACAAAAACAAAAACCTCTTACATAAACTTAATCAGACAAAATTAAATCTGTGAATTATTTGTAACAGAATTTACAATATTAGGTTTCATTTCTCTTATGTCTGTCATTAAGGATCAGAATATTATGACTATATATAAAATTATCTTTGCAGTAATTTAATACAACATTTGGTTGTTACGTACTTCGAAATACCATGCAAATATTTTTTCCTTCATTTTTAATTTAACAGAATGCTCCTTGTCACATAAAGGTCACTTACCATACCTAACATCACAACATTACTTTATTGCATTTTGATCAAAGAAACACTATTAATGGTTATTGTTTTAGATAACTTACACTGTAGGGCGGTACTGTTTGTACATAATGTAAATAATATTTGGGACATTTTCCGTTAACTCACTACCATTAATTTGATTAGGCTATATTAGTTTTGTTTAGGTTTGGTTAAATTATGTTAGGTTTTGTTAGGTTTGGTTAAGTTATGTTAGGTTTAGATATGTTGTTAGGTTTGGTTAGATTATGTTAGGTTTAGATATGTTGTTAAGTTTGGTTACGTTATGTTAGGTTTGGTTAGGTTATGTTAGGTTTAGATATGATGTTAAGTTTGGTTACGTTATGTTAGGTTTGGTTAGGTTATGTTAGGTTTATATATGTTGTTAAGTTTGGCTACGTTATGTTAGGTTTGGTTAGATTATGATAGGTTTAGATATGTTGTTAAGTTTGGTTACGTTAAACATAACGTTAAACCTAACAAGGTTTGGTTAGATTATGTTAGGTTTAGATATGTTGTTAGGTTTGGTTAGGTTATGTTAGGTTTAGATATGTTATTAAGTTTGGTTACGTTATGTTAGGTTTGGTTAGGTTATTTTAGGTTTGGTTAAGTTATGTTAGGTTTAGACATGTTGTTAGGTTTGGTTATGTTATGTTAGGTTTTGGTTAAGTTATGTTAGGTTTGGTTGCGTTAGGTTTGGTTAAGTCACGGTAGGTTTAGATATGTTGTTATGTTATGCTAGGTTCGGTTACGTTATGTTAGGTTTGGTTACGTTATGTTAGGTTTGGTTAAGTTATGTTAGGTTTGGTTAGTTATGTTAGGTTTAGATATGTTGTTAAGTTTGGTTACGTTATGTTAGGTTTGGTTAGGTTATGTTAGGTTTAGATATGATGTTAAGTTTGGTTACGTTATGTTAGGTTTGGTTAGGTTATGTTAGGTTTATATATGTTGTTAAGTTTGGCTACGTTATGTTAGGTTTGGTTAGATTATGATAGGTTTAGATATGTTGTTAAGTTTGGTTACGTTATGTTAGGTTTGGTTAGGTTATGTTAGGTTTAGATATGTTCTTAAGTTTGGTTACGTTATGTTAGGTTTGGTTAGGTTATGTTAGGTTTAGATATGTTGTTAAGTTTGGTTACGTTATGTTAGGTTTGGTTAGGTTATGTTAGGTTTAGATATATTGTTAAGTTTGGTTACGTTAAACATAACGTTAAGCCTAACAAGGTTTGGTTAGATTATGTTAGGTTTAGATATGTTGTTAGGTTTGGTTAGGTTATGTTAGGTTTAGATATGTTATTAAGTTTGGTTACGTTATGTTAGGTTTGGTTAGGTTATGTTAGGTTTGGTTAAGTTATGTTAGGTTTAGACATGTTGTTAGGTTTGGTTACGTTATGTTAGGTTATGTTAGGTTTGGTTGCGTTAGGTTTGGTTAAGTCACGGTAGGTTTAGATATGTTGTTATGTTATGTTAGGTTCGGTTACGTTATGTTAGGTTTGGTTACGTTATGTTAGGTTTGGTTAAGTTATGTTAGGTTTGGTTAGTTATGTTAGGTTTAGATATGTTGTTAGGTTTGGTTGAGTTATGTTACGTTAGGTTTGGTTATATTAGGTTAACCGAAGTTAGGTTCCAGTTCCACTGTACGTGTATGGGTGGGCGGGTGGGTCAGTACCACTGAACGTGTATGGGCGGGCGGGTGGGTCAGTTCCACGGTATGTGTATGTGTCAGCAGGTGGGTCAGTACCACTGTACGTGTTATCTATGTCCTGAGAGTGTATGTATGTCAATACCACTGTACGTGTATGGGAGGGTGGGTGGGTTAATATCACTGTACGTGTATGGGTGGGCGGGTCGGTCAATACCACTGTACGTGTATGGGAAGGCGGGTGGGTCAATACCACTGTACGTGTATGGTGGGTGAGTGGGTCAATACCACTGTACGTGTATGGGAGGGCGGGTGGGTCAATACCACTGTACGTGTATGGGAGGGCGGGTGGGGGGGGGGGCGGGTAGTGAATGAACGGAAAAGATCTAATATTTGAATAATGAATGAAATTGCCTAGTAAATAAATAAACAGTTACTTACCACAAGTAGTTAGCTCGACATGGCAAGTTACTGACTTATCTGGGTGAAAACTGTACTTGTGTAATTAGTCTAAGTTTAATTAATTAATCCCAGTGTGTAGTGGAAACCTATGCCAATCAGAGGAGACAGTGGAATCTGCCAGAGTACTGCACAAGAAGTGGATAATTAGTTGAACAAGTTCAAGAATTCACTTAACCTCGCCCCCCCCCCCTCTAAACCAAAAGGCAAATTAGGGGTTAACTATACCTAAACTGTAATACATCTGCAAGGTACAATAACTTCTGTTTACTGAACCATAAAACTCATAGTATATTGTGACAAATTAATAATATCTACAAGTTGCTGTCTCCATGATAAATTTGTTACTGTTATTGAAACATTTATGAGTTGTATTATATAATTCAATGTACCATTGCTAGATGTTAGTTGTCTGAACATTTTTATTCAGGGGTGCTCAGGCACGTACCCAGTACAGCACTTCGAGTAATTTAATTCTAGATTGTATCGCAGATGTCACGTTCGTGGACTTTACATGTTTGTTTACTTTTGTTTATATTTTGCTCTTATTGCATTGCTAATAGACTGTTTTTTCGTAGTGTTGTTGGGACCCATCAAAATTGTCTTTTCAAGTGGATTTATATCTCAAAAGTACATTATTTTCTGTCGTATTTGAGACGCAGTACTCTTAGCAACACCTTTTGTCAGAGCTACACTCAAATGTCACTGAGTGTGTGCTAAAGTAATGGCGGAGCATTTAATAAATAAATTATACTAATACTAAAGTAAGAGCAAACTTACATATAAAACAAATATAAAAATAATAACTATAGAAAACAAATATAACATCGCACACAGAGAATCTGGGAGGGCCATTGATCGAACGGCTAAGGCGTCAGGCTTTATAACTGTGTTAGAGGTAGTGCAAGGTTAAATTCTTGCCCTTGACTGTTAGTTTTTTCAGTATTATTAACCTTGCCCTGTACTGTTTCTTCCTCTGATAAGGTCCCCGCACAGATTAGTAGTCTATGGGGAATGGGTATAGTAAGGTTGAAGAGGAGATCGGCCTATCCTAAATACAGGACATCGAGAACACGCGCATACCAATCTTTTAGTCTAACTTAACCAGCACTGTTACGGCCAGTTAGTATCGAAATTCCTTAGTATCACTTGTATTAAGGAATAGTTAAACTAAAATAATGGGTAAACAATTTAATGTATACTTAATTAAACAGTTTCTCAAACATATTAGTTTTTAAAGCGTTATTAACATACGTTACATTTTATATTATACTATACCTCTAACTGTTTGGATATGGTACAAGATTAATCAAACCCGTTTACATTTACTTCGCAACTCCGAAAGTTCACTTTGCGCTCCAACAGTTACATTACATTATTGTTGGTCTGTTAACAGTTTGCAGTTGTTATCAGGTTAATATGTAATACATTAATTTAGCATTATTAATGAGGAATGAGAGGACTAAGACTGGCATCTCTTTTTCTAAGAAAGAAAATCTATAACAATAAAATTATTTTAAAATTAAAAATAATAAAACAAATATTAAAATACAGTAATTAAAATACACAACAAACATTAAAATCGGTTAACAATAACACCTTAAGTGGCATTACTGCCTAATTATTAGTGTTTTAATTGAAAAAGTAGGTATGAAAGGTATTTTGGCATTCCAAAAAAACATAGTCACTTCCATTTTAATAGACGGTCTTACATAACAATAATCACAGTGTAACTGTCAATAGACGTATGTATTAGTCAGTTAGGTGTACAGTCGTACCCCAGAGAGATCTAACATAGTGATGAGTTTATAATTACATATCTGTGGTCAACATTTAACTGTTTGTATTGTTACCTAGTTAACTGTCAGGTTAACTGCAGATATTAGCTATAAACGGACAACTCAATTAAAGTGTTTCAGGAATTATTGTGTTTACTCAGCGAATTCTAAATGGATATTCAATGATTGTATGCATTCAGTATTTGCTTGTAGATTTACAATGTAATATAATATATAACTATGAAGCTATTAAGCTTGTTCTTTTATTGATATGGTTTGTTACATGGAAAAGCTAGTTTTAATTGAGATGTAGGCGCTTAAAAACGACAGTCTTTTCATCTTTCGAAATATTGGTTTTGTATTTCTAAACACTTTAAAGCATTGTAAATCTCTAACAAATTACCAATTGTATACTGCGTTATTTGTTTGTTTTTTTGTATTTTGTATAAATAATTTCGTTTATCGATGTATTTTTTCAGTTCATTTACTATTTGAATCATCGGTCTAGATAGGCCAGAGCAGGTATAAAAGTGAAAAGAATGAAGAATAGACCGTTAGCTCAGTTTGGGTTTCGATTCTAGAAATGGACTCCTCTATCACAGTTATTAGAATGAGTCTTGACAGCTCGTCGCTCCAGTTATATGGACTGAAAATGGGAATTAAAAAAAAAAAAAATGTACTAAAACATATATTATATTAACAAACATAAATTAATATATAAAAACATTACATATCAAACGCCACGTATTTCGTCAAAAATACTCAGTTTTCCTACTGTATATAATCAGTAAATATGCTAACATAATAATCCAATATAATATTGTTAGCATAATAAGAATGATATATTTTGTAGGAGTTATTTATTTCCTTACTTACGCACGCACATAGAATTAATATATATATGTATATATTTTTTAACGAAAGAAAGAGACACCCTACAACCACCGTGGCCAATTGTATCAACTAGAGATTTGGCTTATTACGAATGAAACTGTCAATAAAGGCAGATTTAATTGCATCCCTTTAAATGCGTGGCTGAATTGTCTCTCATTTATAATTTAGAGTGGAAAGTCCGTTCCGTTTTGTGCTTCAAGAGAGCTTAGAGTACGATATTACAAAACGTCATAGTGGTAAGTCT
Source organism: Stictocephala bisonia (assembly GCA_035578905.1). Classification (NCBI taxonomy): domain Eukaryota; kingdom Metazoa; phylum Arthropoda; class Insecta; order Hemiptera; family Membracidae; genus Stictocephala; species Stictocephala bisonia. The sequence goes on along the minus strand of JAQJVL010003607.1, from coordinate 39,518 downwards.
TAAGGAAAACAGTAATAATAATGTAGCTGATTGTAATTCAGTTTTATACTACAACTTTATCTTAAATCCCTTATATATAAAACTTTATATACTTCTAAGTTGGTATCGAAAAGTGTATTAGTTTTATCTTTGATTTATGAGCTACTTTCACTTCGAATGAAATTGTCATCTGTTTTTCATCAATACGAATCTTAGCCATTTTATAGTAGTTAGTTTGCGTTTTATAGATGATATTAAAACATGTAATATCGGAGGGTCAGTTAAATATTATAAACATATTCATAAATATCGTACTAATGAATTTGTTTACGTTTGTGTGGTACGTAATTATAATAATGGAATGAAAAATAAATTTACTGTACAATTATGTTACAATTGACTAGGTTAGGACTAAGCAGTCCTCTCTTACACTTAACCATAATTACCATAATGCAAATAAGTGACAACACAAAAATCAAAACACTATTCTAGGTTGCAAAATAGAATAAATCGCAAGATAGTATTAACACAAAAAAAGAGAAATTCGTCAAATAATAGTCATAGTTTATTTAAAAATAACAGATTATAAATTAACATACATACAAAAGAAACAACTGTAAACTTAAACTCACGTTCTCATACATGCCATGTCGTCAGCATGCACATAGCGCCGAACAAGCCGCTCACCCACGAGGCCCTGAGAACCGCAACTGCACCCTTAACTACCGCTAATATGATCAGGAAGATTTTCTTAAGTCTGCAAGTGGTTACAGTAAAAGAATTTTTGTATGAAGAAGTTTTATGAAGAGGAATTGACAACAATGAAGATCCGCGCCGAATGTTCCAAGTACTAGTCTCAGAAATGTAAGAAACACGTTCGGACAGATAAGTTGGGGAATTATTGTGTAAGATTGAATACAAAATAGTGAGAATATGAAACATACAGAGAAGGTTCAATTTGAGAAGACAAAGGTTTTTGAAAAATGGGGTAACATGGTCTCAACGTTGAAGATTGAAAATAAAACGAATACAATAGTTTTGTACACACTGCAATCTGTATGAAAGCTCAACTGTCATGTCATTGACGACAATGTCACGGTAGTTAAAGTATGGGAAAGTTAGCGTCTTTACAAGCGTCACTTTCATATTCAATGGGAGAAAAAGAGCAAATCTTTTCATACTTTGAATGCCAGAAAACCCCTGTTACAAGTTTCAGTAATGTATTCAGACCAACTGAAGTTTTTTGTTAAAGTAAGTCCAAGATTTTTTACTTTATCATTGTAAAGTAGTTCGGTATTGTTCAGTAAAAGTTTTGGGGAATTCTCATTATAATAATATATTTTTTTCAAAGCACATATATTAATATTATAAAGACTGAGCGATATTTCAAGGAAGCATCACATTTTTCCTTAAAATTATATTAATGAAATGGACAACGGTTTTTACACATTAGTAGAGTTTCGTGTCATAAATATCAGTAAATATTATAGAAATCGACACATATTGTTCAGATCTTGTTTCTAGAGTTCATATGTAATATCTAATATTCCTCTTAAAATAGTGATATAGAAAATGAAATACTTAAAATAATCAACTTTTCTGTCTGTTAGTTATGTCAGCGAGGCAATAAAATATAGTGAGGTTCATTAATTAATAGTTCTTCTTGAATTGATTAAACAAAATTGCCTTTAAAAAGAGCTAACATCCCTAGTATACATTCCATCAAATTATTAACACATGGGTTTACATGTAATGTTTGATTATATCATGGTCGAAATGGTCCATTCGGACATTTTCCGTTAGTTCACCACCATTACTTTGGACAGGGTATATTAGTTCTGTTTAGGTTGCGCTAGGTTCAGTTAGGTTATGTTTGGTTCAGTTATGATATGTCGAGTTTGGTCTGGTTAGGTTAGGTTAGGTTAGGTTAGGTCAGGTTAGGTTAGGTTCAGTTATGATATGTCGAGTTTGGTCTGGTTATGTTACGTTAACCTATGTTAAGGTTACGGTACTGAATTAACGGAAAGATCAGTACTATTTATTTGTTCAACCACAATTACGATAAGTAATACAAAAACACAACCGTTATTTTGGAAATCTGACACAACAGTAGACTGGTAATTAGACAGGTACTGTACTTAGGTAATTTCCGAAATAAAAATCTAACATCTTTACCTAAATTACTAACATTTTTATATGTTGTATACAACACAATTGAGTTCGTTCTAGTTGGGCTAGTATTATGTATTTAATACGCAATTAAATCATACAACATAAATAAATATATGTAGTATGATTTCAGAACGTCGTTTCTTTTATAACAGAAAACAAAATTATCTTATAATTCAATTAACTTATAAACATCTTCTTATACTATAACTGTTATATTGCTAAATAACATGTAAGATTGTTCATTATTATGAAATAAAATACGTAAAACAAACGTTGGTGCAGTGGTATGAATGTTTAAATATTTGTTGTATTATTAATAGTATTTTATAAATTATTACTGAATATTTTGTTTTTTATGAAACAAAAACGTTTTCTAAAATTGTTGGAAAAGCCCAACTGCCTACATTAATAATAAAATACAAGACATTATAGGAATAATAATAACAATCAATTATTCAGAAATGTAGTATTAAAAAAGATCTAGTTTAGTGTTCAAAGCAGATATTATTTCAAAGAGGGAACATAAAGTAAAACAAATTAAAATCAATTAAGGATATTTTGAAACATGTCCTTAGTGTGTGGTAGTACTTTTTATCTCTTAAACCAATTACAGTCTACCCGACCACACAAACACTCATTTGTACTTCCATTGCCCTGGAGAACATTACATAATATTGTCTCTGATATTGTTTGCACTAACGACTGTACATTTAAACATTAAAATTTTATGAACATGTGAACTGCTTTGTCAGTTTTGAATATAGTAACCTGTTAGTGAATTATTATAAATTAAAATACATAATTTTTATATTACTTTTCCCTTTCAATCCATTTGAAAAATAAATTTTGAAAAAAAAAATAAATCAGTTTAGAACAGAATAAATTTAAATGTAATTTACTCTCTCTGCTCCCTGTATTTAACATGAGTGTATCGAAAGCATGTTTATATTCACAATAAATAATGTCATTACAATCAGGGACAGAGAGCAAACCAATTAACACAAGACCGAATACGAACAGTGACTTAATTGGCTCTTGTACAGGAAATGAATCAATCATTGCATAAACATGACTGGAAATTAAAAAGGTAAATATGTACGTTTTTAACTAAACGATCAATTAAATTGTTAAATATATATTTCTCTGTAGTAAATTTCCAACATTTTCAGTAATTTGGTAAAATTATAACTAGTATTAGTTAAATAAACTTAGACTAGTATTGTAAGAAGCAGTAAAAAATAGACTATCCAGAAAGTATAATAATATATACATAAGTGTAAATTTAACGAGCCACTATAATAAAATTACTTGAGAATAAATAACGAACAAAACAAATGAACGTCACACACCACGAATACTTTTGAATGTAAGTAAAAAATTACAATTATATACCGTACTTGTGATTGAGTGTTGTAAACCAATTTTAGCCTTTCTTAGACGTTTAGTTGTTTTGTATTCCCACCAACATATAAACTAATTAAGAAAATACATAACTAAAATATGGACATATTGAGAAAGTGTTACCTTTTAAAAACTATACTGTCATTTTACTGACGTAATAAATTTATCAGAATAGTTTAAAGTTGACAAACCTTGTTAAAATGACATTGTGATTTAATTCACTTGATTACAATAAAAGTTATACATAGCCTGTATATATTTTGATTTAAACATCTTAATATTTTATTCTATTTAAGTTTCAATTCACTATTCGTAAGTATTTTAATGCCAATGTGAGTGTGTGTGGTGCAATGTAAAATGTCGGGCTAAAACAAAGTTGACATGGGATTCATTTGAAAAAATTTGTGGTATATTGATGCTGTGGAATTCATATTAATTGCCACGAGCTACCTACACACCCACAATAAATAAAGAGTTAGTATGTAACTTTTAGTGATAACAGAGTTAGCAATAAATTTTCACGATGGAAATCGCTCTACTACCTCGTCCTAGATACTTCATTTAAACCCTTAATTAACGATTAAACTTATACTATATTAATTATAATTTGGTTTACTAACTTATCGTAATCACGTTATAAACGATAGATTACGATTACAAAGTTAAATAATTTGTTTCTACCAAATAAATAATATTAACTGTATGTAGGAACAATACCATACAAGTGGAAACCTTAGACCACATAGAATGGTCTAAGGCGTCAGGACTCAGTACCTGAGAGCGCCGATTCAAATCCTAGCCTGGACATTTAGTTTTATTTTTACTAATATTAACCTTTGTACTATACTGGTTATCTCCCCTTTTTTTATTTAAAAGAAGAGGCCGATCTCCTTCTTAACCTTACTCTGCCCATTCCTCATAGACTATTGATCTGTGCGAGGAACTTATTCAGACAGAGTAAGGAGGCGAACCAATACAGTAGAAGGTGAATATTACTGATAAATCGTCCAGTTTAGGCCGGATTCGAACCACCTCTATCTTTAAACTAAGCTAAAAGTCCTGACGCCTTAGATTGCTCGGCTAATGGCTTACTCTGTTTGATTAGGTCCCAGCACATATCAATAGTCTATGGCTAATGGAAATATTAAGGTTACTACCTTAATATTTCCATTACTACCTTAATAGTCTGAAGAGATCAGCCTATTCTATATATATGTATATATGTATATGTATATATATATATATATATATATGTTTATATATATATATATATATATATATATATATATATATATATATAAACACATCAGAGACGCGTACATGCTGATTTCTATAGTCTAACTCAACCACCACTAATACGGTCAGTTAGTTTGATAATAAGTCCTAAGTAGCACTTTTTTCCAAGAGATTGTTCACAAGAAAACATCTAATAATAACATACATGGGTAATAGCTACATTGTGAGGGATACTTGCTAATAAAAGACAATAAACGAATAAATAAGTGCAATATAACATTAAAGAACATCAATAAACCTATCAAATATATCAACAAATACTTATATATAAATATATAACGAGAAACGATAAGAACTAGCAAATAAACAATAACAGGCATATTTAGAAACAACAGCTAACCAATAATAACAACAACAACAACAACAACACAATTTTAATATAATAAACGCTTATAAACAATACAAACAGCAATATATAAAAATAAACAAGTGTAAATACACGTGATAGTAAGAAATGAGAACTAAATAAGAAATAAACGACAATAATCGGATATAATAGCAACATATATTCATTATCATAAGACAACATTAATATTATGTTATATTGTGTCCCAAAGTGTCTGGCCACGACACTAAACTAATCAAAACCATTTGTGTTCGTATCACAACTCCGAAACAAAGTTCATTCTACGCTCAAAGATTTACGTTACGTTATTGTTGGCTTGTCAGCAGTTTGCAATTGTTAATGTGTTATTAATTTAAAAAAATGATAGCCAATTTTCCATTAACATTGTAGTTTTGTTTTAAGATAATACATAGGTGATAGTTTTTTTAGGTGATTAAAATTAAAAAGGTAAAATAAAATGCCTTATTAATTTTTATCTAAATATGTATTGGATAGAAATAATAACACTAACAAGATTCGTTAAATAAAAACCCTTTTAAACTGTTGCATTATTGGGTAGAGGTGGCAATAAAAAGTTTAATTAATATCTAGGTTGGGTTGTAACTTTATTGTATATTTTTAAATATCCCACCAACTTGATTATGAGGAAGACAAAGATAGTTGGACATTAGCCATCATTATGTACGTGAAAAATACCAATCACGACGTTTCGATTTGGTAAAACCCAATCTTTTTCAAGTGCTAAAAACTGAATTACTTCTAAACAGACATGATTTAAAATTACGTTCTTAAACTATAACTTATCTACATTAATTATCTAAATTTTAACATAGAACCAATATAATTGGGTATAGGTTACAACCTATACCCAATTGGTATATAATATTTTTCTATACCCAATTATATAAAAAATTCTATATAATTGGGTATAGAAATACAACAAAATGAACTTCTAATAAATATACAAAATGTTAACTACCCAGTTAACATTTTGTATATTTAGTAGAAGTTCATTTTGTTGTAGCCCATTCCAGGTTTTAGTTTAAAATGTAGATAAGTTATTAGTTTAAGAACGTAATTTTAGAACATGTCTGTTTAGAAGTAATTTAGTTTTTAGCACTTGAGAAAGATTTGGGTTTTACAAAATCGAAACATCGTGATTGTATTTTTCACGTAATGATAACAAATTTCCAATAACTTTTGTCTTCCTCATCTGATCATTAAAAAATTTCAAAAACAAACTTGAATGTGTTGTTATATATAACATCACTGTTAGCAACGGTGGTACAGTGCTGTAGCCCGGCTACTTAGTGGTAAATTTTTGTGAAAATAGTAGGTGATAGGCTCTCTGCTCGGTCCTCTTAATACTGACATGGTGCCCGCTTATTGGTTGCCATTGACTTGTACACTACTAGATAAGTCTGGAGTGTCTGTCTTATGTGGTAGTCTTGGCCCAGACATTGTTTAGGGAAAAGAACTGAGTATCAGGCTTGAGAATTGGCTAAAAATCATACCAATACTGCGTGGTTAGGATTCCACATAAAGCTGTGTCCTTGAGCCTAATAAAGAAGTGTTATTTTTAAAATTATTTTTTAGCTAAATCAAACTAAGTTAGTAACAAGACTACTTATGCAAGCAATCGTTCATATTTTCCCACCGTAGGGCCTATTGCGTAATTTAACGCTTAAACTGTTTTAGAATCTAAAATCTGAAATATTGTAATAATTTTAAGATCCATAAGTTAGTTAGCCGTTATGAAATCCATGAGACATCATACATAATATATAATACTTCAATTATACAGTATAACAAAGCTGTTAAACGTAGCCTATTTTGCACAGTTTAGAAGCGCAGAAAACATTTCACCCATAAAATCGCCTGAGGATAAAATGCAAACAACAAAGGTAAATAAACACCATTTCCCGACTAAACCTACAAAGAGCACGTTCGCCTAAGGTATTGTGACACGTTTGCTTACATTTGGACTAAGCACTTTTACTGTTAAATGGTAATAAACTGGTAATAACTGCAATATACGCAGGTTATTTCCACAAATAAAATGTTTCTGTCCACTATTTATAAAGTGTGCCTTTAGCTTTACAGTTTTAAATAAAACTATCTGCTATTATAAAATTGAACTATTACTTTTCATTATTGATCAATAGATAAGTAACCTAACCTAACCTAACCTAACCTAACCTAACCTAACCTTTATAATCGTAAATATAGAGGCCCATCGTAAATATAGAGGTGAATATGAGGGGCTAAAGAGTCTGATGAGTGTTACTAAACAAGGGTGACTGTTCCTCAGGAAGAGCTATCTATTAATATCCCAATAGCCAGGGCAGATACGAGAGATCCGAACCACGTGGTATTTGTCTGATTTTCAGCTAACTGACAAGCTTGATACTCAGTTACCTTACCAACACAATACCCAGAACCTGACTACCAACCAACATTGACACCACATATCTCTAGTAGAGTGCACGCAGATGGCAACCATTAAGCAGATGCTGTTTCAGTGTTAAGGGGACCGAGTATAGAGCCTATCGCCCACAATATCCACAACACACTGTACCCAAGTAGCTCGGTTACAGTGTTTATACATAATGCCGTTTGTATAATTTTTTTGTTTTTGACGTATGACACACTTTTCTGGGGTAGAATTATACACTGAATAAGGGAATGTCTTTTATTTTGGTGAATCTCTTACAATACAGCCTTCAGAGGCAATTTAAACATCACAATCAGGGCGAATTTGCTAACAAACTTTGTTTCCAATTCTCTCACTTTCTAGACGTCTCACGGGCCATTTTGATGCTTTTCCATGACCAGCTGGATATTCGAAACAAGTACGTATAGTTAATATTTCACTAGAAAAAATTAAGATTTTCCATCGAAAAAGTGCCAAAGGGGGACCATTGGAAGATTTGAAGTTTTTTGAGAAAAATCCAACCACGCAAATCTTGACGTATGACACACTTTTCTGGGGTAGAATTATACACTGAATCAGGAAATGTCTTTCGTTTTGGTGCAACTCTTACAATTAAGCATCCAGAGACAATTTAAACATCACAATCAGGGCACAATTGCTAACAAACTTATTTCCAATTCTCTCATTTTCTAGACGTCTCATGGGCCATTCTGATGCTTTTCCATGACCAGCTGGATATTCTAAACAAGTACGTATAGTTAATATTTCACTAGAAAAAATTAAGATTTTTCATCGAAATAGTGCCAAAGGGGGGACCATTGGAAGATTTGAAGATTTTTGAGAAATATTCAACCACGCAAATCTTGACGTATGACACACGTTTCTGGGGTAGAATTATACACCGAAACAAGAAATGTCTTTTATTTTGGTGAAACGCTTACAATAAAGCTTCCAGAGGCATTTTAAACATCACAATCAGGGCGCAATTGCTAACAAATTTTATTTCCGAATCTCTCGTTTCTAGACATCTCACGGTCCATTCTGATGCTTTGCCATGAGCAGCTGGACATTCGAAACATGTACGTATAGTTAAGATTTCACTAGAAAAAATTAAGCTTTTTCATCGAAAAAGTGACAAGGGGGGAACCATTGGAAGATTTGAAGTGTTTTGGGAAAAATCCAACCACGCAAATCTTGACGTATGACACACTTTTCTGGGGTAGAATTTTACACTGAATCAGGAAATGTCTTTTATTTTAGTGAATCTCTTACAATAAAGCCTCCAGAGGCAATTTAAACATCACAATCAGGGCGAATCAGCTAACAAACTATGTTTCCAATTCTCTCGCTTTCTAGACGTCTCACGGGCCATTCTGATGCTTTACCATGAGCATCTGGACATTCTACACAAGTACGTATAGTTAAGATATCACTAGAAAAAATTAAGATTTTTTATCGAAAAATTGCCAAAGGGGGGACCATTGGAAGATTTATAGTTTTTTGAGAAAAATCCAACCACAAAACTCTTGACGTATGACACACTTTTCTGGGGTAGAATTATACACTGAATCAGGAAATGTCTTTCGTTTTGGTGCAACTCTTACAATAAAGCCTCCAGAGACAATTTAAATATCACAATCAGGGCAGAATTGCTAACAAACTTTGTTTCCAATTCTCTCATTTTCTAGACGTCTCATGGGCCATTCTGATGCTTTTCCATGACCAGCTGGCTATTCTAAACAAGTACGTATAGTTAATATTTCACTAGAAAAAATTAAGATTTTTCATCGAAAAAGTGACAAAGGGGGGACCATTAAAAGTTTTGAAGTTTTTTGAGAAAAATCCAACCACGCAAATCTTGACGTATGACACACGTTTCTGGGGTAGAATTATACACCGAATCAAGAAATGTCTTTTATTTTGGTGAAACTCTTACAATAAAGCCTCCAGAGGCAATTTTAACATCACAATCAGGGCGCAGTTGCTAACAATTTTTGTTTTTAATTCTCTCGCTTTCTAGACGTCTCACGGGCCATTCTGATGCTTTTCCATGACCAGCTGGACATTCTAAAAAATTAGGTATAGTTAATACTTCACTAGAAAAAATTCAGATTTTTCATAGAAAAAGTGACAAAGGGGGGATTATTAAAAGTTTTGAAGTTTTTTGAGAAAAATCCAACCACGCAAATCTTGACGTATGACACACTTTTCTGGGGTAGAATTTTACACTGAATCAGGAAATGTCTTTTATTTTGGTGAATCTCTTACAATAAAGCCTCCAGAGGCAATTTAAACATCACAATCAGAGCGAATTTGCTGATAAACTTTGTTTCCGATTCTCTCGCTTTCTAGACGTCTCACGGGCCATTCTGATGCTTTGGCATTAGCAGCTGGACATTCTAAACAAGTACGTATAGTTAAGATTTAACTAGAAGAAAAATTATATTTTTCATCGAAAAAGTGCCAAAGAGGGGACAATTGGAAGATTTGAAGTTTTTTGAGAAAAATCCAACCACGCAAATCTTGACGTATGACACACTTTTCTGGGGTAGAATTATACACTGAATCAGGAAATGTCTTTCGTTTTGGTGCAACTCTTACAATAAAGCCTCCAGAGGCAATTTAAACATCACAATCAGGGCACAATTGCTAACAAACTTTGTTTCCAATTCTCTCGTTTTCTAGACGTCTCACGGGCCATTCTGATGCTTTTCCATGACCAGCTGGACATTCTAAACAAGTACGTATAGTTAAGATTTCACTAGAAAAAATTTAGATTTTTCATCGAAAAAGTGCCAAAGGGGGACCATTGGAAGTTTTGAAGTTTTTTTTGGAAAAATCCAACCACGCAAATCTTGACGTATGACACACGTTTCTGGGGTAGAATTATACACCGATTCAAGAAATGTCTTTTATTTTGGTGAAACGCTTACAATGAAGCCTCCAGAGGCAATTTAAACATCACAATCAGGGCGCAATTGCTAACAATTATTGTTTCCAATTCTTTCGTTTTCTAGACGTCTCACAGGCTATTCTGATGCTTTTCCATGACCAGCTGGACATTATAAACAAGTACGTATAGTTAAGATTTCACTAGAAAAAATTAAGATTTTTTATCAAAAAAGTGCTAAATGGGGGACCATTGGAAGGTTTGAAGTTTTTTTGGAAAAATGCAACCTTGCAAATCTTGACGTATGACACACTTTTCTGGGGTAGAATTATACACTGAATCAGGAAATATCTTTTATTTTGGTAAATCTCTTACAATAAAGCCTCCAGAGGCAATTTAAACATCACAATCAGGGCGAATTTGCTAACAAACTTTGTTACCAATTATCTCGCTTTTTAGACGTCTCACGGGACATTCTGATGCTTTTCCATGACCAGCTGGACATTCTAAACAAGTACGTATAGTTAATATTTCACTAGAAAAAATTTAAATTTTTCATCGAAAAAGTGCCAAAGGGGGGACCATTGGAAGATATTAAGTTTTTTGAGAAAAATCCAACCACGCAAATCTTGACGTATGACACACTTTTCTGGGGTAGAATTATACACTGAATCAGGAAATGTCTTTCCTTTTAGTGCAACTCTTACAATTAAGCCTCCAGAGACAATTTAAATATCACAATCAGGGCGCAATTGCTAACAAACTTTGTTTCCAATTCTCTCGTTTTCTAGACGTCTCATGGGCCATGCTGATGCTTTTCCATGACCAGCTGGACATTCTAAACAAGTACGTATAGTTAATATTTCACTAGAAAAAATTAAAATTTTTCATCGAAAAAGTGCCAAAGGGGGAACCATTGGAAGATATGAAGTTTTTTGAGAAAAATCCAACCACGCAAATCTTGACGTATGACACACTTTTCTGGGGTAGAATTATACACTGAATCAGGAAATTTCTTTCGTTTTGGTGCAACTCTTACAATTTACTCTGGTCCAGAGACAATTAAAACATCACAATTAGGGCGCAATTGCTAACAAACTTTGTTTCCAATTCTCTCGTTTTCTAGACGTCTCATGGGCCATTCAGATGCTTTTCCATGACCAGCTGGACATTCTAAACAAGTACGTATAGTTAATATTTCATTAGAAAAAATTAAGATTTTTCATCGAAAAAGTGCCAAAGGGGGGACCATTGGAAGATTTGAAGTTTTTTGAGAAAAATCTAACCACGCAAATTTTAACGTATGACACACTTTTCTGGGGTAGAATTATACACTAAATCAGGAAATGTCTTTTACTTAGGTGAATCTTCTACAATAAAGCCTGCAGAGGCAATTTAAACATCACAATCAGGGCGCAATTGCGAACAAACTTTGTTTCCAATTCTCTTGTTTTCTAGACGTCTCATGGGCAATTCTGATGCTTTTCCATGACCAACTGGACATTCTAAACAGTACGTATAGTTAAGATATTACTAGAAAAAATTTAGGTATTTCATCGAAAAAGTGCCAAAGGGGGGACCATTGGAAGATTTGAAGTTTTTTGAGAAAAATCCAACCACGCAAATCTTGACGTATGACACACGTTTCTAGGGTAGAATTATACACCGAATCAAGAAATATCTTTTATTTTGGTGAAACTCTTACAATAAAGCCTCCAGAGGCAATTTAAACATCACAATCAGGGCGCAGTTGCTAACAAACTTTGTTACCAATTATCTCGCATTCTAGACGTCTCACGGGACATTCTGATGCTTTTCCATGAGCATGTGGACATTCTAAACAAGTACGTATAGTTAAGATTTCACTAGAAAAATTAAGATTTTTCATTGAAAAAGTGTCAAAGAGGGGGACCATTAGAAGATTTGAAGTTTTTTGGGAAAAATCCAACCACGCAAATCTTGACCTATGACACACTTTTCTGGGGTATAATTATACACTGAATCAGGAAATGTCTTTCGTTTTGGTGCAACTCTTACAATAAAGCCTCCAGAGACAATTTATCATCACAATCAGGGCGCAATTGCTAACAATTTGTTTTTAATTCTCTCGCTTTCTAGACGTCACACGGGCTATTCTGATGCTTTTTCATGACCAGCTGGACATTATAAAATAGTACGTATAGATATGATTTCACTAGAAAAAATTAAGTTTTTTCATCGAAAAAGTGCCAAAGGGGGGACCATTGGAAGATTTGAAGTTTTTGAGAAAAATCCAACCGTGCAAATCTTGACGTATGACACGCTTTACTGGGGTAGAATTATACACTGAATCAGGAAATGTCTTTCGTTTTGGTGCAACTCTTACAATTAAGCCTCCAGAGACAATATAAACATCACAATCAGGGCGCAATTGCTAACAAACTTGGTTTCCAATTCTCTCATTTTCTAAACGTCTCACGGGCCAATCTGATGCTTTTCCATTACCAGCTGGACATTCTAAACAAGTACGTATGGTTAATATTTCACTAGAAAAAATTAAGATTTCCCATCAAAAAAGTGCCAAAGGGGGGACCATTAGAAGATTTGAAGTTTTTGAGAAAAATCCAACCACGCAAATCTCGACGTATGACACACTTTTCAGGGGTAGAATTATACACTGAATCAGGAAATGTCTTTCGTTTTGGTGCAACTCTTACAATTAAGCCTCCAGAGACAATTTAAATATCACAATCAGGGCGCAATTGCAAACAAACTTTGTTTCCAATTATCTCGCTTTCTAGACGTCTCATGGGCCATTTCTGATGCTTTGCCATGAGCATCTAGACATTCTAAACAAGTACGTATAGTTAAGATTTTACTAGAAAAAATTAAGATTTTCCATCAAAAAGTGCCAAAGATGGGACCATTGGAAGATTTGAAGTTTTTTGAGAAAAATCCAACCACGCAAATCTTGACGTATGGCACACTTTTCTGGGGTAGAATTATACACTGAATCAGGAAATGTCTTTCGTTTTGGTGCAACTCTTACAATTAAGCCTCCAGAGACAATTTAAACATCACAATCAGGGCGCAATTGCTAACAAACTTTGTTTCCAATTCTTTCGTTTTCTAGACGTCTCATGGACCCTTCTGATCCTTTTCCATGACCAGCTGGACATTCTAAACAAGTACGTATGGTTAATATTTCAATAGAAAAAATTCAGATTTTTCATAGAAAAAGTGACAAAGGGGGGACCATTAAAAAAGTTTTGATGTTTTTTGAGAAAAATCCAACCACGCAAATCTTGACGTATGACACACTTTTCTAGGGTAGAATTTTACACTTAATCAGGAAATGTCTTTTATTTTGGTGAATCTCTTACAATAAAGCCTCCAGAGGCAATTTAAACATCACAATCAGGGCGAATTTGCTAACAAACTTTGTTACCAATTCTCTCACTTTCTAGACGTCTCACGGGCCATTCTGATGCTTTGCCATGAGCATCTGGACATTCTAAACAAGTACGTATAGTTAAGATTTCACTAGAAAAAATTCAGATTTTTCATCGAAAAAGTGCCAAAGGGGGGACCATTGGAAGATTTGAAGTTTTTTGAGAAAAATCCAACCACGCAAATCTTGACGTATGACACACTTTTCTGGGGTAGAATTATACACTGAATCAGGAAATGTCTTTCGTTTTGGTGCAACTCTTACAATAAAGCCTCCAGAGGCAATTTAAACATCACAATCAGGGCGCAATTGCTAACAAACTTTGTTTCCAATTCTCTCGCTTTCTAGACGTCTCACGGGCCATTCTGATGCTTTTCCATGACCAGCTGGACATTCTAAACAAGTACGTATAGTTAAGATTTCACTAGAAAAAATTCAGATTTTTCATCGAAAAAGTGCCAAAGGGGGGACCATTGGAAGATTTGAAGTTTTTTGAGAAAAATCTAACTACGCAAATCTTGACTTATGACACACTTTTCTGGGGTATAATTATACACTGAATCAGGAAATGTCTTTCGTTTTGGTGCAACTCTTACAATAAAGCCTCCAGAGGCAATTTATTCATCACAATCAGGGCGCAATTGCTAACAATTTGTTTTTAATTCTCTCGCTTTCTAGACGTCACACGGGCTATTCTGATGCTTTTTCATGACCAGCTGGACATTATAAAATAGTACGTATAGATATGATTTCACTAGAAAAAATTAAGATTTTCCATCAAAAAAGTGCCAAAGGGGGGACCATTAGAAGATTTGAAGTTTTTGAGAAAAATCCAACCACGCAAATCTCGACGTATGACACACTTTTCAGGGGTAGAATTATACACTGAATCAGGAAATGTCTTTCGTTTTGGTGCAACTCTTACAATTAAGCCTCCAGAGACAATTTAAACATCACAATCAGGGCGCAATTGCTAAAAACTTTGTTTCCAATTATCTCGCTTTCTAGACGTCTCATGGGCCATTCTGATGCTTTTCCATGACCAGCTGGACATTCTAAACAAGTACGTATAGTTAAGATTTCACTAGAAAAAATTAAGATTTTCATCGAAAAAGTGCCAAAGGGGGGACCATTGGAAGATTTGAAGTTTTTTGAGAAAAATCCAACCACGCAAATCTTGACGTATGACACACTTTTCTGGGGTAGAATTATACACTGAATCAGGAAATGTCTTTCGTTTTGGTGCAACTCTTACAATTAAGCCTCCAGAGACAATTTAAACATCACAATCAGGGCGCAATTGCTAACAAACTTTGTTTCCAATTCTCTCGTTTTCTAGACGTCTCATGGGCCATTCTGATGCTTTTCCATGACCAGCTGGACATTCTAAACAAGTACGTATAGTTAATATTTCACTAGAAAAAATTAAGATTTTTCATCGAAAAAGTGCCAAAGGGGGACCATTGGAAGATTTGAAGTTTTTTGAGAAAAATCCAACCACGCAAATCTTGACGTATGGCACACTTTTCTGGGGTAGAATTATACACTGCATCAGGAAATGTCTTTCGTTTTGGTGCAACTCTTACAATTAAGCCTCCAGAGACAATTTAAACATCACAATCAGGGCGCAATTGCTAACAAACTTTGTTTCCAATTCTCTCGTTTTCTAGACGTCTCATGGACCCTTCTGATGCTTTTCCATGACCAGCTGGACATTCTAAACAAGTACGTATAGTTAATATTTCAATAGAAAAAATTCAGATTTTTTATAGAAAAAGTGACAAAGGGGGGACCATTAAAAAAGTTTTGAAGTTTTTTGAGAAAAATCCAACCACGCAAATCTTGACGTATGACACACTTTTCTAGGGTAGAATTTTACACTTAATCAGGAAATGTCTTTTATTTTGGTGAATCTCTTACAATAAAGCCTCCAGAGACAATTTAAACATCACAATCAGGGCGAATTTGCTAACAAACTTTGTTACCAATTCTCTCACTTTCTAGACGTCTCACGGGCCATTCTGATGCTTTGCCATGACCAGCTGGACATTCTAAACAAGTACGGATAGTTAAGTTTTCACTAGAAAAAAAAACAGATTTTTCACCGAAAAAGTGCCAAAGGGGGGACCATTGGAAGATTTGAAGTTTTTTGAGAAAAATCCAACCACGCAAATCTTGACGTATGACACACGTGTCTAGGGTAGAATTATACACCGAATCAAGAAATATCTTTTATTTTGGTGAAACTCTTACAATAAAGCCTCCAGAGGCAATTTAAACATCACAATCAGGGCGCAGTTGCTAACAAACTTTGTTACCAATTATCTCGCTTTCTAGACGTCTCACGGGACATTCTGATGCTTTGCCATGAGCATGTGGACATTCTAAACAAGTACGTATAGTTAAGATTTCACTAGAAAAATTAAGATTTTTCATTGAAAAAGTGTCAAAGAGGGGGACCATTAGAAGATTTGAAGTTTTTTGGGAAAAATCCAACCACGCAAATCTCGACCTATGACACAATTTTCTGGGGTATAATTATACACTGAATCAGGAAATGTCTTTCGTTTTGGTGCAACTCTTACAATAAAGCCTCCAGAGACAATTTATCATCACAATCAGGGCGCAATTGCTAACAATTTGTTTTTAATTCTCTCGCTTTCTAGACGTCACACGGGCTATTCTGATGCTTTTTCATGACCAGCTGGACATTATAAAATAGTACGTATAGATATGATTTCACTAGAAAAAATTAAGTTTTTTCATCGAAAAAGTGCCAAAGGGGGGACCATTGGAAGATTTGAAGTTTTTTGAGAAAAATCCAACCGTGCAAATCTTGACGTATGACACACTTTACTGGGGTAGAATTATACACTGAATCAGGAAATGTCTTTCGTTTTGGTGCAACTCTTACAATTAAGCCTCCAGAGACAATATAAACATCACAATCAGGGCGCAATTGCTAACAAACTTTGTTTCCAATTCTCTCATTTTCTAAACGTCTCACGGGCCATTTTGATGTTTTTCCATGACCAGCTGGACATTCTAAACAAGTACGTATAGTTAATATTTCACTAGAAAAAATTCAGATTTTCCATCAAAAAAGTGCCAAAGGGGGGACCATTAGAAGATTTGAAGTTTTTGAGAAAAATCCAACCACGCAAATCTCGACGTATGACACACTTTTCTGGGGTAGAATTATACACTGAATCAGGAAATGTCTTTCGTTTTGGTGCAACTCTTACAATTAAGCCTCCAGAGGAAATATAAACATCAAAGTCAGGGTGCAATTGCTAACAAACTTTGTTTCCAATTCTTTCGTTTTCTAGACGTCTCATGGGCCCTTCTGATGCTTTTCCATGACCAGCTGGACATTCTAAACAAGTACGTATAGTTAATATTTCAATAGAAAAAATTCAGATTTTTCATAGAAAAAGTGACAAAGGGGGGACCATTAAAAAAGTTTTGAAGTTTTTTGAGAAAAATCCAACCACGCAAATCTTGACGTATGACACACTTTTCTAGGGTAGAATTTTACACTTAATCAGGAAATGTCTTTTATTTTGGTGAATCTCTTACAATAAAGCCTCCAGAGGCAATTTAAACATCACAATCAGGGCGAATTTGCTAACAAACTTTGTTACAAATTCTCTCACTTTCTAGACGTCTCACGGGCCATTCTGATGCTTTGCCATGAGCATCTAGACATTCTAAACAAGTACGTATAGTTAAGATTTCACTAGAAAAAATTAAGATTTTTCATCGAAAAAGTGCCAAAGGGGGGACCATTGGAAGATTTGAAGTTTTTTGAGAAAAATCCAACCACGCAAATCTTGACGTATGACACACTTTTCTGGGGTAGAATTATACACTGAATCAGGAAATGTCTTTCGTTTTGGTGCAACTCTTACAATTAAGCCTCCAGAGACAATTTAAACCTCACAATCAGGGCGCAATTGCTAACAAACTTTGTTTCCAATTCTCTCGTTTTCTAGACGTCTCATGGGCAATTCTGATGCTTTTCCATGACCAGCTGGACATTCTAAGCAGTACGTATAGTTAAGATATTACTAGAAACAATTTAGGTATTTCATCGAAAAAGTGCCAAAGGGGGGACCATTGGAAGATTTGAAGTTTTTTGAGAAAAATCCAACCACGCAAATCGACGTATGACACACGTATAATTTTACCAACTTACGAATACAAGATTACAGTATATTCAACTGATACACATTTTGGATACGATGATTTTTAGAGTTTTGAGGTTACTTCAAAACTTCACTATTCTAACAATCTTATTACTCGCATATGCGGTAAAAATTGTGTTTCTTATCGAAATGGTACATAAATATATGTCAGTAAAGCAAGAGTTACCAACTAAATGACGGACCGAAACTGAGATAAGGCCAGTTTTGATTTTCTTTTGTAGGACACTTTAATTTATACGAAATGTTCACCATTCTAAGCGACTAACAGACAAAACTATTATTTTATTCTTAAAGTAATAAAATATAAGAATTTTTACTGACTATAGTACTAATGTTAAAAATTACTAAGTACTTTGCAATAGTAGTAGTACTTTTCTCTAAGATATGAGTGGGAAACTGGATTATTGTAGTGTTTTAAGGCAAATTAAGTCCATGTTTATTATTAATTACTGAAATAATTACTGAATACCTACTGGACCTTGTAACTTAATTTTTAATATGTAATATGTAACATATTATCTTATCTAAGTTAGGTATTGACGCTAATATTTGATCCATAGGAAATATTTCAACTATGGCATAACAAACTATTAACAACTTCATATAGATGATTTATAATGTCGGGCACGCTTAGAACACAAGGTACCAAATTGTGTATCTAGATATTCAATTTCTCCAGCCTTAATCCCACAATATGACAGAGATACCCTCAATTATTCACGGCTAGTTAACCACAGTTGTAGCCAAACTCCGCTAGTCTGTGGCTTCCGGTGAGTTATTTATGTCGTTAGTACATTGCACTTGAGTTAGTTATTGCTATACGTGTTTAGTTATTGAACATCCGATGCCAAAATCCACCCCTTGACAGGTGTCCCTTAGTTATTCACCGCTGGTCTACCACAGTTGTATCCACCCCCACCTGTTGGTGCTGGGGAGTTTATTATGTGTATATCAGTACTTTGTTGTAGTATAAAATATGTTGCGTAACTAAACATTTAAGTTTACAAACGTAGCTAATGAGACTCATCTACTTACAAAGTGCTTACGTTTATCAGAAATGGAAATATGTAATCCTAATATCTGTTAGTACGTGTGTTCTGAAGGTCATCAGAAATTTAAATGTGTAATCCTAAAATCTGTTAGTACGTGTGTTCTTAGGTTTGTCAGAAATGGAAATCTGTAATCTTGATATCTGCGAGAACGGGTGTTCTTAGTTTAATCAGTAGTGGTTATATGAATATGGTATTGTGTAACCCTGATATTTGTGAGCATGTGTGTTATTACAATCATTGGAAAGTAACATTGTGTAGCCCTGATATTTGTGAGGACGTGTTAGTTTCATCAGAAATGGCATTGTGAAACGCTGATATTTGTGAGGACGTATGTTCTTATTATGATCATCAGAAAGTGAGAATCAAAACAAAGTGTAACCATAATATTTGTGAGTACGTGTGTTCTTAGGTTCATCAGAAATGGCATTATGAAATCCTGATATTTGTGAGGACGTATATTCTTATGATCATTGGAAAGTGGTATTGTGTAATCCTGATATCTATGAGGACGTGTGTCCTTAGTTTCATCAGGAACATCTATCTGAATATGGCACTGTGAAAACCTGATTTTTCAATTTATGTGTGTTCTTATAATCATCAGAAAGTAACATTGTGTAACCCTGATATTTGTGAGGACGTATGTTCTTACGATCATTAGAAAGTAGCATTGTGTAACCCTGATATCAGTGAGGACGCGTGTCCTTAGCTTCATCAGCAGCGGTTATCTGAATATGGCATTGTGAAAACCTGATTTTTCTATTTACGTGTGTTCTTACAATCCTCAGAAAGGGCATTGTGTAATCCTGACACCAGTGAAGACGTGTGTCCTAAGGTTCATTACAAATTGAACTGTTTAGCCTTAATATCAGTGACTTTGTCTGTAAATTTATCAGAAGTTGGGACTATTCATCGCTGATATATGTGGGAAAGTGTGTTCATCTGTATAAACGTTCATCTGGAAATTACATTTCTGAGCGTGTGGTTTTTAGGTTGCTCAGGAATGACCCTGTGTTTTATAAATGTCTTTGTGTGTTCATCTGTACTAGGCTTATGTAGTATGGATATTGCAAAATCATTTTATATATACAAATATAACTTTGAAGAAATATTTTAAATTTCCTGAATAAATAACATTTTTTGAAGATGAATCAGTTAATGTTCGTATACTTACTTGCAGCCTTATAAAGCGTTTGATCAGACTCATTATAAGCTTGATAATAAATTGATATTGACTATATCCAAGATATTTTTTTAAAAGAAACGCATATTTATATTTTGCATAAATTAGATCCAGGTTTACTTTTTGTGTTAGTATAGTTTATAACCGGATACATTGTGCATGTTAGTGCAAGAAACCCTCCTTTAAATGTGTGCCCAATCTTATCCGGCTTCCTGTCCGGCTTTGCCATAGCTCCTGAGGGAAATCTGACAATTCATACATTATGAAAACACGGCGGTGCATTGCTTTTAGATGACAGCTGGTGATATTAAGTGAAATGTCCAATCAGAATGATATTGTATTGTAAAGATAGTGTTTATTTTAGATTGGAATAGTTTATTAATAAAAAATATACAAATTACTTGTTTTGTACTAACTGTTAGTTTTGTATTCATAATAAAAACATTTAATAAAACTGTAATCACACATTTACAAAATCTATCTTATAATAACAATATTAATAGTGGTCTGGATTGGTGTAACAACCGTATGTTATTTTGCTATTTATGTGACCTTCTATGTTCTAACAATACTATTTCTACATATGAAAACAACTTGTAGATAATAGCTAAACTAAGAGGCTACATCATGATCTTGGCCGGGCAATTTTGGTACATAAAAACAACAGTATTATTTTTGATTTAACCTAAATTTAGAATAATTTCAAATTCATTTGTTTAACAATAATATATTATGTGTGATCAGTTAAAAGTTGTTAGGAATAAAAACAGACTGCTAGGGTTGCGGTAAACGCTAGAACACAAGTTTTTTGAATTCATAACTAAATTTCTGGTTGTACCAAAACTTTCTGATAAAAGCTAAAAAAGTAAATCTTTTTATGCAAGACTTCATGAATGCTGATTAACGAACAGTAAAACAAAAACTAAGCCCCAAAACGACACGAATATATTTCTCTCATTTATTTGCAAGAATGAAGGAGAGAAGACGTAGTGGAGATTGTGTTTTGGTAATTCAAGAGATGACGCCGGATAGAGGTTTATACCTGTGACTAGGCTGAGTTCAACACCGAGGTATATACTCAGATACATGTAGTTGTAAATGGGAAGGATATGTAGAGGAGATTGTGTTTTGGAAGACAACAGATTCTTCAATAGTTTTTTTCTTTAATAAAGATCGTGATTTAGAAAATACCATTACAGCTCTATATAACGTCATTGTATGTGAACTTATGACAAATTTTAATACTTGTATGTAACCTATATATAATTTATATTATATCCAATACAAGAATATATGGGTTATAGAAATAACGTAGTTTTCAAAAAACAAAATTAAGTTTTCAGCGTAAAACTCAAAATAGAGGTTAATATTAAATAGAACACCCTTATATATAAAACATACGAACCACATTACCATTTTTCTTGTATCATTAACATTGTATGTGGCAGAATCATTACACATACAAGTGTAAGGGTGGGTGGGACGTATATATTTGGTATTTTGTATTTTATTGAGAACTATTAAATATTTCATAAAATACTATTTGTTTACTCGTGCCTTTCTACTAAATAAGCAAATAAACTGAATCGTTTGAATTTTATTCAAAATTATTATTGATAATAGAATGGAGTAACTTTTATTGATGCTTTTTTTAATTCTTCATAAGACAGCCTACTACACATATTTTAGTGAAATAAAGAGGGTTGGAGAGTTTTGATTTAATAAATGGAATGATGAAATTTATCATCACAAATGTGAGTTTTAAGGTAACATTAAATAAAGAAAAAATAGTTTAAATTGTTTTAAAGTAAACTAAAGACTACCAGACAACTTCGGGCTTATTATACCATAGCCTAAAATTAACCCTCTTGGCCGTAACTGCGATACACAACCCCTATATTTCAGGGAGTATAACCAGGCCAGCCCCGTAGAGATAAGATTTACATAATGTTAGTCATAGAGAAGATAATATCCTGATGTGTAGTTGCACTCATGGAGCATGACGGAAAATACATCAACAATCTGTTAAGGTTTATAATGGTTTATCCTCTTAAAAGTGGACAGACGAACTGAGCGAAATAAACATCCTAAACACAATTTTGTATTACCATTAAGGTGTCATAATTTTCCTCCGTGAATTAAAGGAATAACAAAAAAGTAAAGGTACTTTTTAATACAAAATAACTTCTAAAATCATATAATATTGTGTTTCTAGAAATAAACATTTATTTAATGACGTTATTATTTTTTTTATTTTTTACTTTTGTTAATTTTTTTATTTACAACTCACTAGCTATGACACCGAACAGTTGGACTCTCATGTGTCATAAACAGGCCCAAACATGCAACACTTGATACATGGGGTTTACTGATTGAGTGTGAGTTTAGTCACACAATAAATAGTCATGTGCTGAGGAACCGGTCATTATTGCTGTCGAAAAAATCTAGATGGTGAAGCCTGCAATGCTAGTACATCTAACCACTCACACACTCCAAAGTACGAGTACCTTTGTTGGATTATCAGTGTATTAAAACTTAATAAACATGACAATAATCGATAATAAAAACCGACAATAACCACGATTACTTTTATATTGTGTTTCCTGTGATAAGTAAAAATCACATGTTGTTTGATAGTATATGCCATGTTGTACTGTATCTATCATATATTTGGCTCATAAACTTAAAGCTACAAACCATATTTTTAATTTTATAGAAAAGGGGTGTCCGCAAATTGAAAAATTTAACATGAGCCCAGAATAACAGATTTGATCCTTTAACTAATTAATATGACTAATAATGGTATAAACCTACAAAATAATCTAAACAATTTAAATATTTATAAAAATGATGTACAGTCTACTCCTGAAAGGCGTTCACACTTTCTCATAAAGGTCCACTAAGCATATCTAACATCACAAGGTAGGAATATATACTTTATAGTATTTTGATACAACAGTTTAAATTTGTAGTATTTTATAGGCCTTAGTATTTTATAGATCTCATCACCACTGTACGTGTGTGGGTGGGTGAGTGGGTCATCACCACTGTACGTGAATGGGTGGGCGGGCGGGTTTTATTCATATCGTTTAATTTGTGGCATTTGCAAATGTTTATGCGGATATTGATATAATACACAATGTTTACTAGATCGAGTTAATCGTGTGTTATGACTGTGGTAAAAGGTAATGAATGGTTGAGTTTATGATGGGAAAATACAGTAGTGGAATCTCTAAGATATTCAATTCTCCTAGGGCAGTATTATTTATAATTAAGGCAAAGATCTTATCGATAAATAAAAACCTCCTAGCTAGCTCGAAATGACGAGTATATCTGATCGAAAGTATATTTCTATAATCAGTCTTACTATAATGAGCTAAGTGTGCATAAGTAATTAATACCATTTAGAGGAGACAGAGCACAAGAAGCGGATTATTAGTTGAACAAGTTCAAGAAGTCCCTTAAGCTCTGTTTCCCCCCTCCCCCTCTAAACCAAAAGGCAAACTAAGGATTAATTATTATTACAATTCCAATCTTAGATGCTGACACAGCTTGTGCCAATTTTAAGGCAAGTACGAATGATTTACTTTAGTGTAGGATGAGTGTGGAAGACCTTTGTAGTCTTGTTACTAACTGAGCTTGGCTTAGCTCAGAAAGGACCATTTATTAACAGCACAATAGCTAGGGGCCAATAAGGGACCAACAGCTTAATTTGGAATCCGAACCACGTTGTATTAGTCTGATTTACAGCTGTATGATATTGAATACTATAGTTCTCTCTCATACATAACATCCAGACACTGAATACCACCCAACATGGACATCCCAAACTTCTTCAATAGTGTCAACGTCGATGGCAAACATGAGTGAACCTACCTCCTTCAATACCCACTGTACTTTGTAACCGTCGCACAACTAGTTTAAGTATCATTATTACACTTATTTTTAATCTTGCTATAGTCACCTCCAAGCGTTACATTTGAATGTGCAAAAACAAACGAATAAATTTAGTTACTAACAGTGTTTTATATTCATGAGTCAATTTAAGCTGATTTTATTTCAAGCGGTGATCGTTAAAAACACATCAGCAATGTAAATTATTTGGCCCGTAGCCAAACACTTTTTGGCCATAAAGGTCTGTGAGTTACAATAGGGGTTGATGTGATATGGCTGTAGTAAAAGTATAGAATAAATTTGGTTTGATAACATATTGTAACAATCGTGAAATAAAACCTAGGTGAAAGTAAAACTAGATAAATATGTAAATATGATCTGATTTAAGTAATTAAAACGGGACCTGGGGTAATGCATCTGACACTATTACTTTTAAATTCAAGTTTAATTATTAGTTATTTACAATATGACTCGTGTTAGTATATTATATTATTATTCTATAATACATTTTACTGCCTTGCTTCTGTGTTAATAAACAGCTAGTACATAAGTACATTGTTATCTAGTAAATCCTATTAGTAAAAAATTGTATCAAGATGAGAATTAACTGGGAAATGTGATATCTGATCCAAGCACAGCGTCATCCACAATATTGATTTCATATCGGTTACATTTTTCATAAAAATAAAACCCTCCTTACATGAGTCTAATCAGATAAAATAAAATTTGTGAATTATTTGTATCGAAAATTAGAATATTGAGTTTCATTTCTTAATTCCTAGAGTTAAAAAATCATAATAATTATTATAATACAATTATTTTGAAAAATATAATGCAGCTCTTATAAATAAACTCTGTATCTAAATAAAAAAAGCAAACAATCAATAGTGTTTCTCATTGTGTATAGATGTAAATCTAGATTAATCTAAATAGAACTGTTATTTAACGTTCTACTGGTTAATGGCTACACCACCACAGTTACAGGAGTATGTGTGTTTATATATTTCCCCTGAAGTTTAATTTGTTACGTAATTGGATTTCGAGGATTCATTAACAAACCAAAATTGATAAAAGTATTGCCTTGCGTACATTTATGAAGGTTTTGGAGTTATATACTTCAGAAACCTCATTGGTAAAATATGCTTAATACACGTTTTGTTACACCTTTAACACATCTACAGAAAATGTATGTTGGCGAAAATATAATTTACATCAATATTGTATGCTTATTTACATCATTTAATATGAATAATGAATATGAATAAATGAATATATTTCCTAATTTTTACAAATCTATTCAGTTTCTACGGAATTTTCTTACAAATTCCAAAGAAATTCCACGTTATTCAGTTTCTGTATAATTTCTACAACTTATACAGTTTCTATGGAAATATATACCACCATTTCTTCCAGTAATGATGACTGGTGTCCACTATGCCTGTCACTAATTATCAGCCATTATGTTGCTTCTACTGATAACGTGGCTCCTGTGGCATTTGGCAATCCTTATTCTAATACAAACTAAACACAATATTCCCCTTAAAAAATCAACTTAACAAAAATTAATATTACCATGTTCTTTTAGTTTCATGAATTAATATGTAGGATTTAAGCTGGTAAACACAGCATGTTTTATACATTGTTTTCTTTATTTCCTTTTTGTTGTTTTTTATTTGTTCTTCCCATATATGCAAAGCAAAATGGTTTTTCTAGACACACATACAATTACAGTGGTAATACCTTTTCCACCCACCCATACACGTACAGTGGTAATACCTTTTCCACTCACCCATACACGTACAGTGGCAATACCTTTCCCACCCACCCATACACGTACAGTGGTAATACCTTTTCCACCCACCCATACACGTACAGTGGTAATACCTTTTCCACCCACCCATACACGTACAGTGGCAATACCTTTCCCACCCACCCATACACGTACAGTGGCAATACCTTTCCCACCCACCCATACACGTACAGTGGCAATACCTTTCCCACCTACCCATACACGTACAGTGGCAATACCTTTCCCACCCACCCATACACGTACAGTGGCAATACCTTTCCCACCCACTCATACACGTACAGTGGCAATACCTTTCCCACCCACCCATACACGTAGAGTGGCAATACCTTTCCCACCCACCCATACACGTACAGTGGCAATACCTTTTCCACCCACCCATACACGTACAGTGGTAATACCTTTCCCAATCACCCATACACGTACAGTGGCAATACCTTTCCCACCCACCCATACACGTAGAGTGGCAATACCTTTCCCACCCACCCATACACGTACAGTGGCAATACCTTTTCCACCCACCCATACACGTACAGTGGCAATACCTTTTCCACCCACCCATACACGTACAGTGGCAATACCTTTCCCACCCACCCATACACGTACAGTGGCAATACCTTTTCCACTCACCCATACAAGCACAATTAAACTGACCATCTACCCACCCATACAATTAAAGTGGTAATGTACGTACCACCCACCTTGGTGGTAATTGCATCCCCACTCACCACCAAGCTACACGTACAGTGGTAATAGCCTCCTCCCCCACCTATTCACTTACAGTAGTTTTGGGTTTATGGAAATAAGGATACAGTTTACCAGGCTATTACTTCTTTTTTTACTGTATATTGCTCTGTACTGTACATAGTAGACGTCAACCGAAACAAACATAAATCATATTTTTATGGAGAATTTAGCAACCACCTTGATTATAATGTTATAAACATTAATATTACCGTGTTATTTTAGTTTCACGAATTAATATTATTTATTTAAATATCTGAAACATATGGATCTAGAGATCATCTTTCCTCCCTAAACCAGTAATCATTACCGTGTAGTTCCAGCACCACCAAGTGGTTGGTAGGGAAGTGGTGTTGGTCGGGCTAAGCACTCTAAGCCTTTAATTGCACTTAACCACAACATTAACGTACAATCGAGATTTAGCCTAACCTCAATGTAGCCACGGTACGATTTTAATTGAGCTTTGGTGTGAGTGGTTAAGCTTTCTCCTGTTTAACTGAATTTATTATTCAAAGGTGTGTAGTTTGATTAGTAATTAGTAAGTGCTGTTAGTAAGGAATAAATTATTTATATATTGAACTAATCTAATCGATTAAGTAATAGATCCTAAAGATAAATATAAAAGTTGGAATTTGATGTTCGGAGAGCCAGTTACCAAGCGACCTAAGTAAGTTATCGGGACTTTAAGGAGTAAAAGATAGCGCTGGTTTGAATCATGGAATTGACTGATAGTTTTTTTTCAGTAACATTAACCTTGAACTGTACTGATTCTCCCACTTACTCTGTATGATAAGTTCCTCACACAGATCACACTCTGTGGGGATTGGGAAAGTTAAAAAGGAAATCGGTCTCTTCTCATAAAACAAATATGGTGTATGATTAAATATTCAATTATTGAAAATATTCCCTATTTTTGGTTACTCAGTTGAGAGTCCTGCATAACAAGTAAAAGCATAAAATATGTCTATATATTACTCACTTTATTGTAAACTTTCCTTGCCTATTTTTACTCTTTAGAAGCTACAAATATCCGTATAAACATTTACATGAATCGTTTTACGTAATAGTATACACTTTAAAAATGTCTAAACACGTTAAAAATATATAAATGTCCTAGAATTTTTGACTTTTTTATTATATTGAACTATTTAACGTTTTTTAGATTACACTTTAAAGTGGTTCATTAAAATGTATTTCAATTTTTAGGATTTAATATTAGCTAGTACATTAAATTCGTTATAATTACTCTACAATCATTTTAATCTCGTACTCAACCAGTGGTATTAAATCGACTCGATATTTATGCTCCCTAATGTACCGAAATACACAATACAAACTATGCTACAATTCATTTAACATAAACACACGAATGACTGACTTTTTAGCTGAAACCAAAATCTAAACTGTACACAAAGTATAATAATACTGAATTACGTGTATGTAACGGCGATACCATTTAATCAAATTCAACACAATATTAGAGACGTTTCTACAGTTCAGTGTTACACGTTTGAGGAGCCTGGCCAGAAGCAGCTCAAGTGACAAACTTAGTTTGTAGATCTACGATAAACTTCACAGCTGTGTTATTGTAACTATTCTAGGGATCAAAATTAACACCAACATCATGAAGTGCCATAATTTATTTATTTATATAGAATAGAATAAGTTTTTTGAAAGAATACAACATAATTTTGGCCCCGCTACGTAACATAAACGTTCTTGTCAGTGGCGCCCTTCTTAACTGTAACATGTGATAAATGATCAATATGTAAAAAATTGTTAGTATATAGTAATATAATACATTTGAACAAGATTTTATTTTTACAATCGATGTCAACATAAACAATGGCAATTGATAGGGAAATAATTAAGATAATGTATAAGTGGTAAACTTAAGTGAGTTAATTCATGTTTTATAAGTAATTTATGTCAAGTACTACGGTCTATAGAAAGTTTCTTCCCAAAGATGGAGCATTTGTACGTTTCATGAGGAATGGGTGGAGAATTGTTTTCCCTTTTCCAAATTAAAAACAAGTTTTGTCTGTCAGATGCAATTTAAAATGTTGTCAAACACTAAAAATGCTTTGACTTGTCAGTTCAGTATCAACTCCAACTATATACTGTAGGCACTAAACTTACAGATTTTTATGTATTGAAAAACTATCAATGATATTGCAATAAACAAGAAATCAGCTTAATTGACTTATTAGATAGATAATCCCAGATGTTCTTATTTGTAAAATGATTCTTACATTACTAACCATTAACAAACATTATGTATTATCTGTTGTTTCCTACGGAATGTATACAATGTGCTATTGTGTCTCAAATGTTTGGTACTATGGTAATATTGTTGTGTATAATCCTGTCTTTAAATTAATTTCATTTTTGCGGTGTTAAGCGCTTGTAATTTACAAATTTACTAACTCTAAACAAATAAAAACTAGAGTCTAACCTTTAATTCCTATTCTGAAAATCAAATTTGTCGGTATTTATAAGTTTTGTTGAACGTGAGTAAACTAACAGTATACATTACAAAAAATGTATATATATATATATATATATAAAACTATAAATCTAATTGACTCCAGGTTAGTTATACATTTATTGAATTTACTACTAATAAGTTAGTATAATCACAAATTGGTATGCTATACAGTTGATGTGCGGAACAAGAATTGAAAGCATAACAAGATATTTCGATGTGCAAATACAAACGAATAAATATATATATTAACAGCACTATTTATTTATGAGTAAATTTAAGCTGATTTTATTTCAAGCGGTGATCGTTAAAAACACATCAGCAATGTAAAATGCTTGGCTCGTAGCCGAATACCTTTTGGCCATAAAGGTCTGTGGGTTACAATAGGGGTTGTTGTGGTATGAATGTATACAAATGTAAGGATAATAACTTGTTGTATAACATATTATAAAAATGTGAGGACGTAAAACTAGTTAAATGTTTAATAAAGTCATAATTAAAATGGTTACAACGTCAAATTGGAGTAATATATTTTACTATACTATTTTCTTTCGGTCTTTAATTATTACTTGATTATAATATAACTCGTGTTAGTATTTTATTTTATAATACGTTTTACTAACTTTCTTCTATATTAAAACAGTAAGTATATGCATCACAATAATTAATTAATTCTATTTCAAATACAAATTATGAAACTGTATCAAGATGAGAATTTAGGAAATATGATATCTGATGAAAGTGTAGCGTCATTCTGAATATCGATTACAAATCGGTTACATCTATCCTTAACAAAAACAAAAACCTCTTACATAAACTTAATCAGACAAAATTAAATCTGTGAATTATTTGTAACAGAATTTACAATATTAGGTTTCATTTCTCTTATGTCTGTCATTAAGGATCAGAATATTATGACTATATATAAAATTATCTTTGCAGTAATTTAATACAACAATCGGTTTTTACGTACTTCGAAATACCAAACAAATATTTTTCCTTCATTTTTAATTAACCAGACTGCTCCTTGTCACATAAAGGTCACTTACCATACCCAACGTCATAACATTACTTTATTGCATTTTGATTAAAGGAAACACTATGTATGGTTATTGTTTTAGATAACTTATACTGTAGGGCGGTACTGTTTGTACATAATGTAAATAATATTTGGGACATTTTCCGTTAACTCACTACCATTAATTTGATTAGGCTATATTAGTTTTGTTTAGGTTTGGTTAAATTATGTTAGGTTTTGTTAGGTTATGTTAGGTTTGGTTAAGTTATGTTAGGTTTAGATATGTTGTTAGGTTTGGTTAGATTATGTTAGGTTTAGATATGTTGTTAAGTTTGGTTACGTTATGTTAGGTTTGGTTAGGTTATGTTAGGTTTAGATATGATGTTAAGTTTGGTTACGTTATGTTAGGTTTGGTTAGGTTATGTTAGGTTTATATATGTTGTTAAGTTTGGCTACGTTATGTTCGGTTTGGTTAGATTATGATAGGTTTAGATATGTTGTTAAGTTTGGTTACGTTATGTTAGGTTTGGTTAGGTTATGTTAGGTTTAGATATGTTGTTAAGTTTGGTTACGTTATGTTAGGTTTGGTTACGTTATGTTATGTTTAGATATGTTGTTAAGTTTGGTTACGTTATGTTAGGTTTGGTTAGGTTATGTTAGGTTTAGATATATTGTTAAGTTTGGTTACGTTAAACATAACGTTAAACCTAACAAGGTTTGGTTAGATTATGTTAGGTTTAGATATGTTGTTAGGTTTGGTTATGTTATGTTAGGTTTAGATATGTTATTAAGTTTGGTTACGTTATGTTAGGTTTGGTTAGGTTATGTTAGGTTTGGTTAAGTTATGTTAGGTTTAGACATGTTGTTAGGTTTGGTTATGTTATGTTAGGTTTTGGTTAAGTTATGTTAGGTTTGGTTGCGTTAGGTTTGGTTAAGTCACGGTACGTTTAGATATGTTGTTATGTTATGTTAGGTTCGGTTACGTTATGTTAGGTTTGGTTACGTTATGTTAGGTTTGGTTAAGTTATGTTAGGTTTGGTTAGTTATGTTAGGTTTAGATATGTTGTTAGGTTTGGTTGAGTTATGTTAGGTTTGGTTGCGTTAGGTTTGGTTAAGTCACGGTACGTTTAGATATGTTGTTATGTTATGTTAGGTTCGGTTACGTTATGTTAGGTTTGGTTACGTTATGTTAGGTTTGGTTAAGTTATGTTAGGTTTGGTTAGTTATGTTAGGTTTAGATATGTTGTTAGGTTTGGTTGAGTTATGTTACGTTAGGTTTGGTTTGGTTATATTAGGTTAACCGAAGTTAGGGTTATGGTAGTGAATGAACGGAAAAGATCCAATATTTGAATAATGAATGAAATTGCCTAGTAAATAAATAAACAGTTACTTACCACAAGTAGTTAGCTCGACATGGCAAGTTACTGACTTATCTGGGTGAAAACTGTACTTGTGTAATTAGTCTAAGTTTAATTAATTAATCACAGTGTGTAGTGGAAACCTATGCCATTCAGAGGAGACAGTGGAATCTGCCTGAGTACTGCACAAGAAGCGGATAATTAGTTGAACAAGTTCAAGAATTCACTTAACCTCACCCCCCCCCCCCCTCTAAACCAAAAGGCAAATTAGGGGTTAACTATACCTAAACTGTAATACATCTGCAATAACTTCTGTTTACCGAACCATAAAACTCATAGTATATTGTGACAAATTAATAATATCTACAAGTTGCTGTCTCCATGATAAGTTTGTTACTGTTATTGAAACATTTATGGGTTTATTACAAAATTCAATGTACCATTGCTAGATGTTAGTTGTATGAACATTTTTATTTAGGGGTGCTCTTGCACGTACCCAGTACAGCACTTCGAGTAGTTTAATTCTAGATTGTATCGCAGATGTCGCGATCGTGGACTTTACTTGTTTGTTTAATTTTGTTTATAGATTGCTCTTATTGCATTGCTACTAGACTGTTTTTTCGTAGTGTTGTTGGGACCCATTAAAATTGTCTTTTCAAGTGGATTTATATCTCAAAAGTATATTATTTTCTGTCGTATTTGAGACGCAGTACTCTTAGCAACACCTTTTGTCAGAGCTACATTCAAATGTCACTGAGTGTGTGCTAAAGTAATGGCGGAGCATTTAATAAATAAATTATACCAATAGTAAAAGTAAGAGCAAACTTAGATGAAACAACTATAAAAAAATAACTATAGAAAACAAATATAACATCGCACACAGAGGATTTGGGAGGGCCATTGATCGAACGGCTAAGGCGTCAGGCTTTATAACTGTGTTAGAGGTAGTGTAAGGTTAAATTCTTGCCCTTGACTGTTAGTTTTTTTAGTATTATTAACCTTGCACTGTACTGGTTCTTCCTCTTAATCTGTCTGATAAGGTCCCCGCACAGATCAGTAGTCTATGGGGAATGGGTATAGTAAGGTTGAAGAGGAGATCGGCCTATCCTAAATACAGGACATCGAGAACACGTGCATACCAATCTTTTAGTCTAACTTAGCCAGCACTGTTACGGCCAGTTAGTATCGAAATTCCTTAGTATCAGTTGTATTAAGGAATAGTTAAACTAAAATAATGGGTAAACAATTTAATGTATACTTAATTAAACAGTTTCTTAAACTTATTAGTTTTTAAAGCGTTATTAACATACGTTACATTTTATATTATACTATACCTCTAACTGTTTGGATATGGTACAAGATTAATCAAACCCGTTTAAATTTACTTCGCAACTCCGAAACAAGTTCACTTTACACTGAAACAGTTACATTACATTATTGTTGGTCTGTCAACAGTTTGCAGTTGTTATCAGGTTAATAGGTAATACATTAATTTAGCATTATTAATGAGGAATGAGAGGACTAAGACTGGCATCTCTTTTTCTAAGAAAGAAAAACTATAACAATAAAAATGATTTTAAAATTAAAAATAATAAAACAAATATTAAAATACAGTAATTAAAAAACACAACGAACATTAAAATCGGTTAACAATAACACCTTAAGTGGCATTACTGCCTAATTATTAGTGTTTTAATTGAAAAAGTAGGTATGAAAGGTATTTTGGCACTCCAAAAAAACATAAAGTCACTTCCATTTTAATAGACGGTCTTACATAACAATAATCACTGTCTAAACCAAACAGTGTAACTGTCAATAGACGTATGTATTAGTCAGTTAGGTGTACAGTCGTTCCCCAGAGAGATCTAACATAGTGATGAGTTTATAATTATATATCTGTGGTCAACATTTAACTGTTTGTATTGTTACCTAGTTAACTGTCAGGTTAACTGCAGATATTAGCAATAAACGGACAACTCAATTAAAGTGTTTCAGGAATTATTGTGTTTACTCAGCGAATTCTAAATGGATATTCAATGATTGTATGCATTCAGTATTTGCTTGTAGATTTACAATGTCATATAATATATAACCACGGAGCTATTAAACTTGTTCTTTTATTGATATGGTTTGTTAAATGGAAAAGCTAGTTTTAATTGAGATGTAGGCGCTTAAAAACGACAGTCTTTTCATCTTTCGAAATATTGGTTTTGTATTTCTAAACACTTTAAAGCATTGTAAATCTCTAACAAATTACCAATTGTATACTGCGTTATTTGTTTGTTTTTTTGTATTTTGTATAAATAATTTCGTTTATCGATGTATTTTTTCAGTTCATTTACTATTTGAATCATCGGTCTAGATAGGCCAGAGCAGGTCTAAAAGTGAAACGAATGAAGAATCGACCGTTAGCTCAGTTTGGGTTTCGATTCTAGAAATGGACTCCTCTATCACAGTTATTAGAATGAGTCTTGACAGCTCGTCGCTCCAGTTATATGGACTGAAAATGGGAATTTAAAAAAAATGTACTAAAACATATATTATATTAACAAACATAAATTAATATATAAAAACATTACATATCAAACGCCACATATTTCGTCAAAAATACTCAGTTTTCCTACTGTATATAATCAGTAAATATGCTAACATAATAATCCAATATAATATTGTTAGCATAATAAGAATGATATATTTTGTAGGAGTTATTTATTTCCTTACTTACGCACGCACATAGAAATTAATATATATATATATATATATATATATATATATATATATATATATATTAACGAAAGAAAGAGACACCCTACAACCACCGTGGCCAATTGTATCAACTAGAGATTTGGCTTATTACGAATGAAACTGTCAATAAAGGCAGATTTAATTGCATCCCTTTAAATGCGTGGCTGAATTGTCTCTCATTTATAATTTAGAGTGGAAAGTCCGTTCCGTTTTGTGCTTCAAGAGAGTTTAGAGTACGATATTACAAAACGTCATAGTAGTAAGTCTTAAGGAAAACAGTAATAATAATGTAGCTGATTGTAATTCAGTTTTATACTACAACTTTATCTTAAATCCCTTATATATAAAACTTTATATACTTCTAAGTTGGTATCGAAAAGTGTATTAGTTTTATCTTTGATTTATGAGCTACTTTCACTTCGAATGAAATTGTCATCTGTTTTTCATCAATACAATAGTTATACGAATCTTAGCCATTTTATAGTAGTTAGTTTGCGTTTTATAGATGATATTAAAACATGTAATATCGGAGGGTCAGTTAAATATTATAAAAATATTCATAAATATCGTACTAATGAATTTGTTTACGTTTGTGTGGTACGTAATTATAATAATGGAATGAAAAATAAATTTACTGTACAGTTATGTAACGATTAGCTAGGTTAGGACTAAGCAGTCCTCTCTTACACTTAACCATAATTACCATAATGCAAATAAGTGACAACACAAAAATCAAAACACTATTCTAGGTTGCAAAATAGAATAAATCGCAAGATAGTATTAACACAAAAAAAGAGAAATTCATCAAATAATAGTCATAGTTTATATAAAAATAACAGATTATAAATTAACATATATACAAAAGAAACAACTGTAAACTTAAACTCACGTTCTCATACATGCCATGTCGTCAGCATGCACCTAGCGCCGAACAAGCCGCTCACCCACGAGGCCCTGAGAACCGCAACTGCACCCTTAACTACCGCTAATATGATCAGGAAGATTTTCTAAAGTCTGCAAGTGGTTACAGTAAAAGAATTTTTGTATGAAGAAGTTTTATGAAGAGGAATTGACAACAATGAAGATCCGCGCCGAATGTTCCAAGTACTAGTCTCAGAAATGTAAGAAACACGTTCGGACAGATAAGTTGGGGAATTATTGTGTAAGATTGAATACAAAATAGTGAGAATATGAAGCATACAGAGAAGGTTCAATTTGAGAAGACAAAGGTTTTTGAAAAATGGGGTAACATGGTCTCAACGTTGAAGATTGAAAATAAAACGAATACAATAGTTTTGTACACACTGCAATCTGTATGAAAGCTCAACTGTCATGTCATTGACGACAATGTCACGGTAGTTAAAGTATGGGAAAGTTAGCGTCTTTACAAGCGTCACTTTCATATTCAATGGGAGAAAAAGAGCAAATCTTTTCAGACTTTGAATGCCAGAAAAACCCCTGTTACAAGTTTCAGTAATGTATTCAGACCAACTGAAGTTTTTTGTTAAAGTAAGTCCAAGGTTTTTTACTTTATCATTGTAAAGTAGTTCGGTATTGTTCAGTAAAAGTTTTGGGAAATTCTCATTATAATAATATATTTTTGTCAAAGCACATATATTAATATTATAAGGACTGAGCGATATTTCAAGGAAGCATCACATTTTTCCTTAAAATTATATTAATGAAATGGACAACGGTTTTTACACATTAGAAGAGTTGCGTGTTATAAATAGCAGTAAATATTATAGAAATCGACACATATTGTTTCTAGAGTTAATATATAGTATCTAATATTCCTCTTAAAATAGTGATATAGAAAATGAAATGCTTAAAATAATCAACTTTTCTGTCTGTTAGTTATGTCAGCGAGGCAATAAAATATAGTGAGGTTCATTAATTAATAGTTCTTCTTGAATTGATTAAACAAAATTGCCTTTAAAAAGAGCTAACATCCCTAGTATACATTCCATCAAATTATTAACACATGGGTTTACATGTAATGTTTGATTATATCATGGTCGAAATGGTCCATTCGGACATTTTCCGTTAGTTCACCACCATTACTTTGGTCAGGTTATATTAGTTCTGTTTAGGTTGCGCTAGGTTCAGTTAGGTTATGTTTGGTTCAGTTATGATATGTCGAGTTTGGTCTGGTTAGGTTAGGTTAGGTTAGGTTAGGTTAGGTTCAGTTATGATATGTCGAGTTTGGTCTGGTTATGTTACGTTAACCTATGTTAAGGTTACGGTACTGAATTAACGGAAAGAACAGTACTATTTATTTGTTCAACCACAATTACGATAAGTAATACAAAAACACAACCGTTATTTTGGAAATCTGACACAACAGTAGACTGGTAATTAGACAGGTACTGTACTTAGGTAATTTCCGAAATAAAAATCTAACATCTTTACCTAAATTACTAACATTTTTATATGTTGTATACAACACAATTCAGTTCGTTCTAGTTGGGCTAGTACTATGTATTTAATACGCAATTAAATCATACAACATAAATAAATATATGTAGTATGATTTCAGAACGTCGTTTCTTTTATAACAGAAAACAAAATTATCTTATAATTCAATTAACTTATAAACATCTTCTTATACTATAACTGTTATATTGCTAAATAACATGTAAGATTGTTCATTATTATGAAATAAAATACGTAAAACAAACGTTGGTGCAGTGGTATGAATGTTTAAATATTTGTTGTATTAATAATAGTATTTTATAAATTATTACTGAATATTTTGGTTTTTATGAAACAAAAACGTTTTCTAAAATTGTTGGAAAAGCCCAACGCCTACATTAATAATAAAATACAAGACATTATAGGAATAATAATAACAATCAATTATTCAGACATGTAGTATTAAAAAAGATCTAGTTTAGTGTTCAAAGCAGATATTATTTCAAAGAGGGAACATAAAGTAAAACAAATTAAAATCAATTAAGGATATTTTGAAACATGTCCTTAGTGTGTGGTAGTACTTTTTATCTCTTAAACCAATTACAGTCTACCCGACCACACAAACACTCATTTGTACTTCCATTGCCCTGGAGAACATTACATAATATTGTCTCTGATATTGTTTGCACTAACGACTGTACATTTAAACATTAAAATTTTATGAACATGTGAACTGCTTTGTCAGTTTTGAATATAGTAACCTGTTAGTGAATTATTATAAATTAAAATACATAATTTTTATATTACTTTTCCCTTTCAATCCATTTGAAAAATAAATTTTGAAAAAAAAAATAAATCAGTTTAGAACAGAATAAATTTAAATGTAATTTACTCTCTCTGCTCCCTGTATTTAACATGAGTGTATCGAAAGCATGTTTATATTCACAATAAATAATGTCATTACAATCAGGGACAGAGAGCAAACCAATTAACACAAGACCGAATACGAACAGTGACTTAATTGGCTCTTGTACAGGAAATGAATCAATCATTGCATAAACATGACTGGAAATTAAAAAGGTAAATATGTACGTTTTTAACTAAACGATCAATTAAATTGTTAAATATATATTTCTCTGTAGTAAATATTCAACATTTTCAGTAATTTGGTAAAATTATAACTAGTATTAGTTAAATAAACTTAGACTAGTATTGTAAGAAGCAGTAAAAAATAGACTATCCAGAAAGTATAATAATATATACATAAGTGTAAATTTAACGAGCCACTATAATAAAATTACTTGAGAATAAATAACGAACAAAACAAATGAACGTCACACACCACGAATACTTTTGAATGTAAGTAAAAAATTACAATTATATACCGTACTTGTGATTGAGTGTTGTAAACCAATTTTAGCCTTTCTTAGACGTTTAGTTGTTTTGTATTCCCACCAACATATAAACTAATTAAGAAAATACATAACTAAAATATGGACATATTGAGAAAGTGTTACCTTTTAAAAACTATACTGTCATTTTACTGACGTAATAAATTTATCAGAATAGTTTAAAGTTGACAAACCTTGTTAAAATGACATTGTGATTTAATTCACTTGATTACAATAAAAGTTATACATATATATATTTTGATTCAAACATCTTAATATTTTATTCTATTTAAGTTTCAATTCACTATTCGTAGGTATTTTAATGCCAATGTGAGTGTGTGTGGTGCAATGTAAAAAGTCGGGCTAAAACAAAGTTGACATGGGATTTATTTGAAAAACATTGTGGTATAATGATGCTGTGGAATTCATATTAATTGCCACGAGCTACCTACACACCCACAATAAATATAGAGTTAGCATGTAACTTTTAGTGACATTTGATAACAGAGTCAGCAATAAATTTTCACGATGGAAATCGCTCTACTACCTCGTCCTAGATACTTCATTTAAACCCTTAATTAACGATTAAACTTATTGTATATTAATTATAATTCAATTTACTAACTTATCGTAATCACGTTATAAACGATAGATTACGATTACAAAGTTAAATAATTTGTTTCTACCAAATAAATAATATTAACTGTATGTAGGAACAATACCACACAAGTGGAAACCTCAGACCACATAGAATGGTCTAAGGCGTCAGGACTCAGTACCTGAGAGCGCCGATTCGAATCCTAGCCTGGACACTTAGTTTTATTTTTACTAATATTAACCTTTGTACTATACTGGTTATCCCCCCTTTTTTATTTAAAAGAAGAGGCCGATCTCCTTCTTAACCTTACTCTGCCCATTCCTCGTAGACTATTGATCTGTGCGAGGAACTTATTCAGACAGAGTAAGGAGGCGAACAAGTACAGTAGAAGGTGAATATTACTGATAAATCGTCCAGTTTAGGCCGGATTCGAACCACCTCTATCTTTAAAGTCAAAGTCCTGACGCCTTAGATTGCTCGGCTAATGGCTTACTCTGTTTGATTAGGTCCCAGCACATATCAATAGTCTATGGCTAATGGAAATATTAAGGTTACTACCATAATATTTCTATTACTACCTTAATAGTCTGAA
This sequence comes from Stictocephala bisonia, assembly GCA_035578905.1. NCBI lineage: Eukaryota > Metazoa > Arthropoda > Insecta > Hemiptera > Membracidae > Stictocephala > Stictocephala bisonia. The sequence continues at coordinate 83 of JAQJVL010003607.1, read as the reverse complement.
GAGATCAGCCTATTCTATATATATGTATATATATATATATATATATATATATATATATATATATATATATAAACACATCATGA